>JAUYWG010000059.1:8568065-8578355 GCA_034779775.1 Enteromius afrohamiltoni | reverse complement strand
GTCTAAAAAAAAGGTTTATAAAGACATTTTTAAGAGTGAATATATAATACATCATGAATATGCCTGGGTCATTTCAACCAGAAAACATAATAATGTAAAATTAATAGAGCAACTTTGTGACACGGATCATGTGATTCTTTTGTACAGACTTTCAACGTTTCACTAAAAATGTTACGCTGAAAATAGCAATGACAAAATTGGAATTAGAAGAAAAAAAAAATTGAAGAATGTTTGCTAGCTGACTTTTGGACTGCTTTTGTATATTAGATTAGAGAGGTTTTTTTAATGTATCTTCTCTGTTCTTCAAATTGGCAGATTCTCTTGAGTGCTGGAAGTAGCGGCAATCTGTCCTTCAAGAGCGAGGCAGAGAACAACAGCTATGAAGATGAGACCCCAAAACAACTCGTTCCTCTGAAGAGATCAAGAAAAGTCTGTTCACACAGGCACACTTCAAGGAGAGGACGTGTTACAACACAGCAAAACCCCAAGAAGAAATGTGTGAACGGCTTCATTATGTTCTGCCGAATTAACAGAAAAGTATATATCAGGTATGTATGAGTATTATCTTTCAGTGATAAAACAACTATTAGATCCATTTAAATATATAATGGAAGACGTTTGATATTATTTCGGAACAGATCCTATCCTGGGATCCCATCCACTACGGTCACCAAAGAGTTAGCCAGTCTATGGCACATCTTGCCCAAGAAGGAGAGGCGTTTGTACTGGTAGGAATTCTCCAAACTTCATTCAGGCTTGTCTGTTGCAATGCAACTTCATATAAACTTTCTCCGTTTTAGCTTGAAAGCCTGGAGCTTCAGTTGCCAACAGAACCGCAATGTACGTGCTCAAAGACACGAGGCAGAAATGAAGGCAGAACGCCTTGTGCTCAGTCCACTGCACATGTTACTGGCGTACAGAGACAAGTACGCAGCTGTCAAATGAAGGTCTTCACATCTCGATTACAAACTGCACTGAGAATACGCTTGAAAGAAAAGCAAGCCGAATAGACTGCATTGTATAGTTCAATACAGTTTTATTAAGGTTAATCACTGTTGTGATTTAACACAACTGCATCTCAGGGATTTTAAAAGAACTAACTTATTGTGTTTTATGTATATTTTGTATTGTTCTACTGATTTTATCATCATAGAGCATATTTACATTTTCGGCGTTTTAATATATATGGAGTTGTCAACATTTTTCATAGTGACTTTACATTGTTAGATTAAACATTTGAACTTTTTATAACTTATTTATAACACATGGCAATTGTTAAGTATCTATCTTCATATATTTATATATTTATTATAATGTTTATGTCAAGCTGTTTTATAGGGGAGGAACTCAAATATGTTTCCCAAGAGAGTTACCAACCTCATGAAAGTTGTTCTGGTATGTACTGTGCTGTTAATAAACCGTAAATGTTCCGTTTGTTTGGGTTTTCAAGCTTGCATGAAACCTGCACCAGTAAAAAAAAAAATCTCAAAAGAACTTGAACGTTGTCATTTGTAAGTTGCTTCATGCATTACTACATAACCTCAAATGTGTTTGTTCATTAAATATTTTAGATGATTTGATTAAGTGTTCAGTCTCCAGTGGCTTCATGTACATGTTTAGATCCATTTTGCAGATATTTACCCCTATTTACCAAAAAAAAAGAAGAGAAGAATATCAAGACTTGTAGTCCCTGCATTACTCCATCTCTCCAGGTGTCGTGTTTAAAATGTTGCTGATTTTGTGTAGTTGGGCAACTGCACAAAGGGACTCTTCTCTCAGATGCTGGTTGCTAATGCGAAGCTTCAACACCTCCGCCAGAAGAGCCACCTTGTCTCTCTTCTCCTGAATCAGAGGGCAAAGGAACACATGGCGCTCATGAGCGTGTTTGTCCTCTATGAGGGCATACAGTACACTCATTTATTAACTGCTAAATGAGCCTCACCTTCAGCAGATCACTACTCAGTCGCCTTAGCATCCCTTCCAGGTGAGAGAGTTGGTCAGGAAAGTCAATGAATACATCACTGCTAAAAATAACCATGCAAGGCAATTAACATTCATACACTCTTAAAAATAAAGCTTTTCATAGTAACGCCAGAGGAGAACCATTTTAGCTTCACAAATGTCCGTTCAGTGAACAGAACATATTTTTTAATCATCTAAAGAACCTTTTTTTCTATTAAAATAAACCTGGACCTTTATTTTTAACAGTATATGTTTTAAGGTGTGTTTACTCAAATCATGAACTTAGCAACAGTTTCAAAATGACAATGTTTAATCTAAAAACTGTATTAAATGAATAAAAATACGGCCAGCTTACTCCATATCTTCTCCATTGCAGTAGGCACTGGATTGGTTGATCTTGTAGGTTCCATTGGATGGTGTGTCTGGTCTGCTTGATACAGGACTCATTTCTGACAAAAGGGTTGCCATCCTTTGCGCTGGAAATATATTGTAACCATGGCATTATCCAATTTTATTAATAAGTCATTGAAATAAACTAATTGTAAAGCCAGCTATTTAACCGTGTATTATGTTATAAGTGAGTGTATGATTCCTTCATTCATTCATTTAAAAATAAACACGTACAAATCATTAAACCACTGTTGAAAAAATTCTGATTCATTCAGGAACAAAATACACCACAGCTGCGTGCTGCTTGGAGACACATTATTCTGGATTATTTGGAACTACTTTTGCTGACATCTAGCAATTTGTTTTTGTTTTTTAAATGTATGTTATTTAACATTACAGTTCATTGATTGTTTTCTGAACTGTTGCATTTCCATAATATCATTTTTAATATATAAATGCATTGGGTATGTTGCAGAAATGGCAAATTACAGTGGCATTAGCCCTAAATAAAAAGCTACAGTATTGCAGATGCCACTTATACATTTGTAATTGTGGCTTTTGTCAAAATCATCAGGACCACGGTACATGAACAACCTTAAATTAACATGATACTTACTCTCATATTCTTGGGCTGCTTGAACTAAACTATTCCAGTTAAGATCGCAGGCTGCGTTTGGCAGGGGCATGAGTTCAGGCTCAGCATGTTGGTCTCTGTCCCAAAGGTCAGATTCAGCTTGCTCGGGCAATGCTACACATTGTAGGAAAAGACAACCAGTGAGTGCCAATGTGTACTAAACACATCCCAAATCTCTGCGAGCCAAGGTAATACCAGTTGAAACGCAACCATTAGAATATATTTAACAAAGTAAAGCCTCATAAAAGGAATAACTCTTGCCTGTTGGACGTGTTTGCGGGTGAAGATGGATGGGTGTGAGTGGGGGAGAGTCTGGGTTAGTTTGACTGAATAGCGGCGAACTTGCGCACGAACTCGACATTTGCAAACTGCTGCAAAGCCCCGCCTCTTTTTGTTGAGGCGATGACTAGAAAGAGATACAACACAACATGGCAACACTGCTCACATACCAATATTCAGAAAAACAATACCTGCCTTTTCAAATTTTTTCCTAAGCTGTCGGGTTGTTTAGGGTCATATGCTTAAGTGTGAGCCAAATAAATCACATACTGAATCACCCTGAGCGCTGTCCTCTGTGTCATCCATCACAATGAGTTTTTTCAATTCCTCCTCCACTGTGCTCTTGCGAACGAGCCGCGGGGAACATGCTGCTCGCAGCGATGCAATCACCCGAGGCTGACCAAACACATTCCTTGAGTTCACGTCCACCTGACTGAAAAATATGTTAAACCACCGCAAAACAAACTACTAACGAAATTAGTTTCCGACGGTTTTTGACTTTACAAAATGCAGCTCAAGTTAATATAACATTTTAAAAAAAGTTAAGGTCTCTTGGCCATTTTGTTTTGGTTTTCATTCCATAAGCAGAACGCAAAGTTAAGCAGAAGCAAAATTAATAATACTCTGAACGCTAAATGCCTCAATTGACCAGAATCAGTTCATCATTTCATCAGAATCAGAAGGGTTAGTGATTTGTGCTTGTGGTAGTAGCAATTTTAAAGGGACAGTTCACCAAAAAAAAATATTCTGCCATTAATTACTCACCCTCATGTTATTCCAAACCCATAAAACTTTTGTCCATCTTCATAACACAAATTATGATATTTATTATGAATTCTGACTGTTAAAATCATCCATGTGACATCAGTTTTTCAACCGTAATGTTATGAACCTGTAAGAAAACTTCATAAAATCCTAAAATTAAGGTTGAAACACTGATGTCACATGGAGTATTTTATGGGCCTTAAGCGTCAGTCAGTTACATTGCTGTTTATAGTCATTTGTGTTCTGATGAACGTCTCATGGATTTGGAACAACATGAGAGTAATTAATGACAATGTCTTTAAATGCATTATTATTTGCAACACTACTACACAAGGCTATTAGCTAGTATTATAATAAATAGTACATTAAAAAAAATACGAACACCCTTTAAAGTTCTGCTTACCTTTCTACATGGTTGTGCTTAGTGTTTCTGACATCACTGGTTTCTCTGTGTTGTGTGTACTGTGTCTTTTGTTTTGGGTTGCAGTCATGTTTAGCTTGGCCGGCTTTAAGTTGACATGACCGATCAGGGTCACCCTGAGATAGGTTAATTTCAGGGTCAACACTCCAGGTAAATCTCTCATGACTTGCCTTTTCCAGTTTTGGACAGAGTGTTGCAGGCTGGTCTGCTCTAAACTGCCGTTCAGGGAACAGATGTATTGTGTTAATAGAAAGACGATCCTTGGTAGAAATTTCCTTAGTGAATAAATTCTGACTCCAGACGGGTTGGTCATTTCTAAGAGGTTTCCTATTGGGTTCCTGCAGACTGAACAAACTGCAATCCTGGTGCTTGATGAGATGTTCCTCTCTTGGCTGGACTTGGCTGAAGTGCTCTTTGTCAGGTTGATTTGAGGTCGGCGAAGTTCGAGAAACCACAGCTCTCATCAAAGGTGGCTTTTCCACCACAAAAGTTTTAACTTTTTGTGGTTTGGAACACAAAGGGCTGGCAGAAATGAAACACAAAGACCACAGACACACACATATCGTAGACACATAAAAACAAAGAATAAAGTAAGCGGTCCATATGTTGCAAAAGGAGATACACTGTAAGCATAAAGACAGACCCATTTTAAAATCATAAAAGTAATTTCATTCCATTTTGAATGTTCTTTTTTCTTTGTGGTGTTGGTAATTTCCAGCAATACAGCAAATCAGACTCAGATCTCCAGTGATAAATGAAATGTAGGGTCAGAGAACTCTAATGCAATGTGGTGGGAATGTCCCAATTCTTTACTCATGTCCCACCCCTCCCCGTGGGATCTCATGGGTGGGAGAGAAAGGAGGGGCACAACAATATTACAAGTACTAATTCCTGGCTGAAAAGCAATCGTGGGCCATCATGGAAATTCAACATAAATTGAACCTACTGTTCATTATAACATGATTTATGCATCTCACCTGCTTTCAAAAAGAGCCGTTTTGGAGCACGGAAGAGGCAAAGAGAGAGCAAAGAACTCCTTCAAGTTGTTTGTAGAAGAAGATCCTTTTAAAGACGTTTTTGTGGACTGTGCAGCATCACAGTGTTTTGATCGTGGGATTTTTGGACTGTAGAAGCCCGGCTGTGTCAGCGGGTGCAGCTTACGACTGCTCCTGGGGGACTCAGCAATGTTCTTGGCATCTCTACCATTCAAGCAGAAGTCATTAGCATAAGGTGAAAAAGCACTTGATTCTCTATTTGGCTGGAGAAAATGCGCCTACAAAACAAAAAGAATGATAAATTGTCATGATTAAATGCCCTGAATTAACTGATTGTTACTTATCTTTCAAATGCCGTTTCCTTTAATTGTCAAGGGCCAAAAGCAATGGTAAGCAGTAAAGAAGTAATTTCACTTCATGTAAGTTTTTCAAATCTTTACCAAATTTTACCACATTTTTAGGAGAAGTTAACTTCTATGGACAAATTAATTTTAATACACAGCATTTCAGAAAAACATACAATTTCTTGCTTATTTTAAAATTCAAGACCGAAACTCCAGCTCTGTGGCCTGTTCTAATTATTTAATTGATAATGTCAATAAAAGTGCTGATTGCCTAGAAAACGTTAAACAAATGGTAAATATAACCCAGTGTCTAACTTCTAGCCTAAATCCTTGTAGATAGTTTTAGTGATTGCTACAACAATATCAGTCCTTATTTTGCTAAACTTCAAACAGAATCAATAAAGCATGATTGGCTTGACTAATGAAATTGGCTATTGTACAGGTTTGTGCTTAACTGGGAGGAGGGGTGGTCAAATCCTTAGGGAAAGGTTCATAAAACACTCATTCTTGGAGATGTTTGTTCTCAATCAATCGTTTCAATTCACAAATTGCATTGCATGATTAATTTGTGATTTTGACTGATCCAATAGTAGCACTTAAAAAAGCTAAAATACTGTACAGTAGACATTATACTCTCATCTTTTTAAGCAGATATTATGAGAAAGGTAAAGAGTACACAAAACCAAATAAAATAAAATAAAAATACAGTCTTACTCTTGGCAAGCTGTTGTAAGACACTCGCTGCTGGTGCTGCAAACCCTCCCTTTGGCCTCTTCTTTCCCTGCCAAGCAATGAACGAGTGGCTGTTACCATATGCCATTCTCCTTCTGAAATGTATGATAAAATTTCAGAGGCAAATTACATTGAGTGAAACGAAATACAGTTTGAATGCTATCATAAAAACGTATGTCAACAAAAGCATGCAAAACCTGCTATCAGACCTGTCTGGTCTTTAGTTCTGGAGGGGTTTAATCTTGTGTACTCCACATGCTCATTTGAAGGCCAGTCTAGGCTCTCTTGCACGGGCGAGCTACAGTACGAATGATTATAAAAACTAAAAAAGATGGTCATTTTTACCAGGACAAAGTGAAATGGTTATCATATATTGTAAAAGTATATATCTCACCTCACAGGGCTAGACTGCCTGAAGCGTAGAGCTGAAGAAGTTGTAGCGTAATCCAAGTCCCAAAACAATGCAGCCATCTTTCCTGGATTGCAAGTTTTGTATATATATCCTTATACATGAAACCAAGATATACGCATGAGAGCATACAAATTTCTTCCTGATGTGTTTAAGTCATCTGAAATGTGTTTGTGGTTTTGGAAGACCAAATGATGGTACAGACTGCTCCAATTCAACTGAGCTTGTGGAGAAAGCAGGGGAAGAGCTGTGTGGGTTCTTCAGCAGCTGAATGGAACAGAGGATGGGATTGTGTTGTCTGGTCTGTTGTCTGTTGTTAGTGCTGTGCTTGTTTGCTCCAGGCAACACGATGCTGTTTTGTGAACTGCAATAAACTGAAATTGAAAGATTAACATTCTGTATGCGGCTTACAGAATAGTAGCTACAAATCTGGAACATGTATTTATAAATAAATGAATGATGTCTGCTCAATCTTAACTCCATGTTGTAACTGAAGGGCAACATATAAATACTAACACATTTTGAAATCAATCTTCTCCAAGCTGCTTTTAAGGTTTGCAGGGGATCCTGGAGTCTATCCCAGCATTCACATTAGTAGAGAAAAAAAGTCAACAATCTTGACTTTCTACTGATATTTGTAAGTTCTGATGAAACAGCTTCTAAATGGGTTTCCTAAAGGAAATCAGTCCATCTGTCATTTACATTTTAAAAAGAAATGGCTGATATTTTAGACATGGCTATAAACTGGTTATGTCTCCTCAGAATGTCCCATTGTTTGTACATTACTTTCCAAGTTTTGTGAAGTTTGGATGTTGCTTTCACAAGATACAAGCTATTTAGTCACTATAGGCCAAAATATATTAAACAAAAGGAGGTAAACAAAAGGAATAATTTAAATAATAATAATAATAATATTCAGATCAATGTATATCCTTTACAAATTAGTATACGTTCTTAATTTGCAGAAAATAAAATGTTTTTTTTTGACCAAGCATTTTTGTCAAAGGCCAATGCTGTTTTTGATCCCAAACCCACCATTTCTTTTCATTATCTTCATTTGCGAATATATTTGTAAATCGTTCTCATTAAAATTCCTACTGATTATTATGTAACGTTACACTAACTAACGTTTATAATAGAGCCGAGATGGATTTTGTTTATACTGAACAGCCAGTGTCTTACTTTCTGGTAAAAATAATAAATTAAGAATTTCAAATAGGTTTTAAAGACAAATAGAATGGCTTCAGGTTCATTCCTTCGTTCCTCCCAATAGTCTGTGGAATAAGTTATGTAAAGTTTTAACGGGTACAAAACGCTGCCAACCGCTAAACAATGCACGAGTTCAGCAATGCGCTGCAATTACGACATTAATACGTTTACTACAGTTTCACTCATTTAAATGTAGGGGGCTCCGAAAGGCGCCAAAAAAATACACAAAAACATGTAGATGCCTTAAATGAGTAGTTCACCAAAAAATAAATTCTGTCATCATTTACTCACCCCCGAGTAGTTCCAAATCTGTATGATTTTTTTTGTTCTGCCGAACAAAGATATTTTGAAGAAAAGTCAATGTTGACCCAAAACAGCATGCTTACAAACTTACTTAAAAATATCTTCCTTTGTGTTCAGCAGAACAAAGAAGCCATTCCTTTAAATTTTTCATTCCTTTAAGTTCTCTTAAACAAGCCTTAAGTATAGCACCCCGTTTGTATGCTTTTGAAAGAAGAGGAGAAAAGTCACATCATGTTCATATTTATTGTGCCGACAGTAAAACACCTTTACAAAATTACCCAGCATGAAAAAGATCACACGATTATGTAGTTAGTGTCACAGAACCCATAAACCAGAACTGCAAAACCACAGCCAGGACAACAAAGCTCCCAACATAATGATCACAAGTCATTTACTATTATACAGTACGAAACCTCAATAAAGTGATTTCTAATTAACAGTGCAAACAGTGAATTTGTGCAGGAGAACTGGCTCAAATATGCCACGTACCATTTCCAGTCAAACCGGCAGTCGCTTGTATATTTGCTATTGACAGGTACTATTTAGCGGTTCATGCTTGCATGCAAAAACCACACAAAATGGGAATGTGAAGCATTTAACGCACAGTGCTTGACGTAAATTAAAGTAGTGCTTGATCAAAACAGAACACAAAGACCTTTCATGTTTTTCTCACTCCAGGTGCTATGCAGTGTTATTAAAACAGTATCAAGAAAGATGCTAGAGATCTTTGCTGTTCCGTGATTCAATTCACATTCAGTTAATGGAACTGCTAACAGTGTGCACTTCAATTCAGTTCATCCCCAAAAAGACATTTGGTCACAAATCTAAGGAAAAACGCATATCAAAACTATATCTGGCAACTATCACAAAATAACTACAAAGGTCCAGATTTTCATTAATATTCAAAAGCATGGCTGTTTTTGCATCTTTAACATATCAAAACAGCATAACTGTAATGATTTTCAACTGCAGGGTTTATGTTCATAAAACTAAGCTAATCTTTTACTCATCAACCCCTAAGAGCAAACTGCTTAAATAAAAATCTATTTACAGTGTAAAAATACATACAGCTTTTCGAAGGTAGTGAAAACGACAACATAGCGAGGGGCTATAGCAGGTAAATTCACAGGCTTAGATGTTCATCAGTAGCACTTGTAGTAAATTTTGAGGTCAGTCCACTCCATCAGTTCATTCTCTCCTAGCTTCCTCTATTCTGCATGCGGGGGGGGGGAAATAGAGGGAAATCAATCAGTCTGTGCAGAAAATGATCATTCTGATGCTCTACGATGCCTTTCATTTTTCCGGAAGCATGTTGGCCAGAATGTCAATAAAATTGTCCAGGCCCCAGAGGTACCCATCCTCTCGGTTGCCCTCCACCCACGGGCTGCGATGGTCCAGGGTCAGAGGGGGTGGCACAGGCACAGTCTTTCCAAAGTCTATCATCCAGATTCCAGCCTTGCCAGTCAGATCATGGACAAATAATAAAGAGCTGCCCACCACCTGCAAGAAAGCACAGCAAGGCCGTTCTGCTTAGAGCCTGTATTTGAACATCAGCATTGCAAAATGAGGAACAAAGCGGATTTTGAAAGCGAAGATGCATCTCACCTCATGAGCTTTGAAGAAATCTGATTTTTCCAGAACAGCTCGTAGTTCCTTCAGGCGCTGTTGGTAGCTTCTCTGCATGAACAGGAAGAGCCAAACAATTAACCTCTTTACATAATAGTTCAATGGATTAATGGTTAAAATAGGCACAGGCAGAGAAGCTATTATTTCAACCAAACCAGCCATTATTAAAAACTAGAATAAAATACTACTTTTTTTTAATTCTTTCATAATTAAATAATATT
>JAUYWG010000059.1:8548951-8567519 GCA_034779775.1 Enteromius afrohamiltoni | reverse complement strand
TACACACACACATACACACTCTCACATATTATTCTAAAGAAGATTAATAATTGTAATTTCAAAATATAAACACATTTTAATTTGAACTAATAATGAATATATTGGTCAAAAATGTTTATATATTGCCCAGATGCAACAAATTTGTGCTGATATTTAAATTCTGCTTCATACACCAAGCTGCAAATATCAGTGTTTTTAAAAATTAAATCTGTAAATTTATCCTTAACGGTATATTAAAGAGATTATACAATATTGACAGCTAACAATAAATAATACACAATATATTGTAAAAATTGCCCAGTTCTAACCAAAATGATCATGTTATTGTCCACAAAGTCCTCCAGGGCTTGGATGACTTCGTCTTTGTACTTTGTTCTCTTGAAGTTAGTGTTACAACTGCCATCTGATTTCTGAAGACAGATCAAATATGTCAACACATTATATAGAAGGCCAAAACAAATGAAACAAGACACCAATAAGCATTTCCAGTCAGTGTAAGATAAAGATCTGTGTGCAAATTCAAAGGGTTCCTGAATCATATCTACCTTGATGCCCTCGATGCGAAAGCCCAGCGTGGCCGTTGAGCTGAGGGTTTCTCTCCACTGCATGTATCTGGTTTTGAGCACCGCCTGCTGGGCCCGCTCCTCCTCATTAGGGGCATCGGAGTCCACCGCTATCATTTTTTCATACATGTCTTTACGTGGTTGAGGGCTCTCACGGGCCTTCCTCAACTCTTCTTCAAGATAAGTCCTAAAAGCATTCATACAGGTCAACATTACCAAGGGAATGATTATTTATTATGAAAACATTATCGAACTGGTATAAAGACTGGTCCATTATGAAATGAATATAGCTGTTGGCATTAGTGATCGTATTTCCTCCACTATTGTTTGCCGTCTACTGTATTATAGTTTTAGCCACAGATGCCACCCATAGAAGGCTCAGAGTCCAGAGATGGTGTTTACATGTAGACATTTGTAAAGACAACTAAAAAATGTTTTAGCATGCCAGTGATTGGCATCACCTGCCCATAAACCGCACATAAAAACAAAAATAGACTGCTTTGCATGCAGGTCAGATTGCCTCTTCCTGTTTTAATGGAGGTTCTTGGGATCTTAAAATAAGCTGCAATTTGTACCACTTTTACCAGTCCTGAATTGCTGAAATCACTAATCACAACATCCTCACCGACTCCCCATTTTGCAGTCCATGATGCAGGGAGAGTCAAAGTCAGCGAGGAGGTCATCCATAAGGTTGTAATCCTGCTCGTCACGCTGAGTCACACCATAGTATCCAGGAACGAAGGGCCGCAGCGAGTCACTCATGAGCTGCAGAAAACACTGCTGCTCACTCTCGCAGTACTTTTTCAGCAGCCTTCCATCACTCCCTGTCTGAAAGTTTCCTAAAAGACCAAACAAAAACACGCCAACACAGCAACACCACCACCATTAGCTTTATATCCATTTCACGTGACTTTACAACAAGGCTTAAATGTGATCATAGACCACAAGACCACTCATGAGGTTCAATTATTCGAAATGGAGGTTTAAGCGTCCATTGGTGTATGGTTCGTTAGGATAAGACTACATTTGGCCGAGATGCAACTATTTGAAATCTGAGTGTGCAAAAACATCTAAATGTCGTCCAAATGAAGTTCTTAGCAATGCACATTACAATAAAAAGTAAATACTTTTATGGTAACAAAATATCTTCATGGAACATGATCTTTATATAATATCCTAATGATTTTTGCCATAAAAGAAAAATCGATCATTTTGACCCATACAATGTATTTTTGGCTATTGCTACAAACATACGTGTGCTACTTAAGACTGGTTCCAGTGAAAACGTTTCCAGACAAATCAGAGAAAAAAAAAATATAAATAAAAAAAAAAAAAAAAAAAAATCAACAAAAACAGATGAACAAGCAAACCTGCATGGCCGACCACCTGCACCCAGGGTGAGCGCTTTTTCACCGTCACTGGAAGTGGAGACCAGTTCACCATATTCTTTGACTTCTTCCACTGATCAGTCTTCAAAAAGAGGATATGAAATTCAGATTGATGACTCGCATATCATTTAACACCCTACGACAACGAGCCGCCACACGGTACACAATGGTTCTGTACAAGGTTTTTTGTTGCCAGAGACTTTTCTCGTCTTCTCTTTTGTTCTCATTTTCATATAAAGTGAGCCACACTGGGGCACCGAGTGCATTCAGTCAACCTCAGACTCCAACGGGCAACTCCCTCTCCTCTATTAACCATAGGTCGAGTTTTTCCCCGTGTGGCAAATCATTGACGACAATCTCGGACTAAACAAAGTCATCAAGCAATACCAAGTGGCTGTGATTAAGAAATAGCTAATCTTAGAAGGACGTTCATGAAACATTTACAGAAGGCAGTTGTTTTGCTGCCAGATAAAATGAAGGAGTCAATGTGCCATGTACATAAGATAAACGTGTACATCTCTCTTTTTTCCTCAAACGTTTTATTTTTGGATACGAGCATTTTTTCATGAAATATTAATTAATTAACCATCATTGCATTTTTGACATTCTGATTTTGGCAAAAATAAAAAAATGCAACATAACCCCCTTCAGCTGATGCATCATAAACCTACTGTACACAATAAGCTATGCCACTGTAACACATGACTATATACAGTAACAATGAGATAATCAGTCTATCGAGTGTAAAGATCCTTCAAGTGTATACTCTGTGTGAAGCCAATTAACCTTCAAACCTGTGCTCTCAAAGCTCAAACACTCACTCACTCTTGGCTAGTGGAAAACCAGTCAGACAAGAGTGACATTCTCCAGAACAAAGCAGGAGAGGCCCACCACACAGTGCTGGAGGTGCATCCATCTGCTGACCTTATAAGTTCAGTTTCAATGGACTATTTACTCACTATTGTGATTTTCTTAATGGCCGTTTGTGTGTACCTTAATGATCCGTAAAATCAAATCCCATTCAACAGTACCAACAAAAGGATTGGAGACCGTTTAACTCCTACAGCAACACAATGCAGATTACATTCAAACACCTTTATAGATGCAATGATAAATATTCCATGCTGACTTTGTCATTGAGTTTGTATGTGACTCACTTATGATGTTATCACAATGATGTTGGTAAACGGCCTTCTTAAGAGACATTTGAAGCATTTAGATGCACTTCTACACCAATCTCTGACTCCAGTACCATCAGAGCATGAGAGGAAGGGATGTAGTTTAGTAAAACGTGTGGAATTTTCGCCCTTCATTTACAAACAATGATCTTATGACCTGACGCCCATAGCGTTAATCAGTTATAATGAGGATTACTCAATAACTGCATAGGCCTATTTCGATCTGCGGCATGCACACTTCTATTCAACGCACATTTTTCAAAGCATCTTAGTTTCCACATTTACTGGTATTGGTTATATCTGTTAATATTATTTAATGAACCTAAAGTCGCAAGAACTAACAACGGACAGTTGCATTTTTATTATCTTGAAGATGAATAAATGTAACAAATGTATTGTTTATTGTTAGTTAACAAACCACTTTTGGTATTGCATCATGATACCATCACAACCACAACAGTATCTAATTAGTTAAAATGTTACAAGCAGCAATAGATCTCTCTTAATCTCATGCAAAAGTGTGAAAATATCAAATAAATATGTAGCCTACTAGTAAAGCTGAAATGAGTACCTATTAGTTATAAAATTGCCAGTCGTTTTCAAGGGTGTAAAATGTGTTTAAGTATAGATACCATGCCAAACATTTTTCTTTAATTAAAAGTACCTAAATGAAAGGAAAACGTATCTGCATTTAACTCTATTTACGTATTTGGAAAAAAAATAGACTTGGTGCTTGAAAATGCACGCGTTTAGTTTAACAACTCTAGTAAAATACAAGTTCCTCAAAGTAATAAACTGAATAGGTGTTACAAATACCTCATCTTATCAACAGCTGCAAGTTAATTGTAAATCTAGTCTGGTTCGTACTGAATTATTTAATAGAAACAATACAAGGCTAGCAACATATACATGTTAAAATACGTTGTCTGAGTTGTATTTCTCACCGTGTGCGGTTCACCTGAAGACTGGTTATATTCTGCGAAGCCCATTAAATCCTCTTCGCACTCCTCGAAAGAAGACGCAGGCGAGAGGCCGGTCGAGGACGAGTTGGACAGTTTTCTCAGCGCCAGGGACGAGGCGGGAGAGCCGCTGAGCCCGCTGTCCGAGCAGATGGACTCCTCGTCGGGGTGAGGAGAGCCCGAGCAGGGTCCGCATTCAGTGGCACACGGCTCGCAGGTAACAACCAGCTCAGGAACAGCAACGCGAGCGAGTCTGGAGAGATGCTCCACCGGTTCCTCGGGATGGCTGGGGTGGTGGATATCACCCATACCCGCGCAGGGTGCAGGGGTATCGGGCGTTTTAGTCATCACGCTGCTTCTGATCTACAAGATCATCGAGGCTGTTGATGGGTTTATCCAGATTAGGGCCAAACCCTAACCGGCTCGCGCTGGGCACTACCGCGCCTTGCGTGACGCGTCGCGATGCTACAGCAGAATAAAAAGCAATATTGGGCCACTCTCAACGCAGTTAAGTGCCGTGATTACATTCTTTCAGCCCTTGAAAATAAATAATAACAATCACCTGAAAGATTTAAAGAACCCACAAATATTTACGTACAAACAACGTTGATGCGTCTTTCAGCAGTAGTTTAAAATGTATTATTTGCTCAATGCATAGGCGTGTTGTTAAAGCGTTGAGTTAATAGACTGCACATCTTTGCCCCGCCCACTTTTTTTTAAAGCTACAGAGCCAAAAATGAGCCGATCAAAACACATTTAATTAGATTTACAGCGCCACCTAACCTGTGGTTGACAAAACCTGAGTACAGGATCAAATGTGCTTTTAGGCCTTTAACATGTTGAGCATTTGGATAAAGTACTTAAAGGCACAGTTCAATATATTTCTTCTTTAAATGTTTGAGGATGTGGAGTCCTAAAAATGATGCAAAATTCATTAAAGCTGCCCACACAATGTTCTAGATGTTCAATGTTCAACATACAACAGTCATGTGAAGAGTAGCTGGAAGTCTTTACATACTGCCAAATTAAAGCAACGTCTGATTCCTGAACAAAGATTTGATTTTAGTCAAACTGATGCATACCGTCCCTAAAACTTCTATAATCTATAGAGGATAGGGTTAATTTGATTTTAGTCAAACTGATGCATGCCGTTCCTACAACTTATATAATCTATAGAGGATAGGGTTATTTTATGTATTGAAAAAGGTTAAAAAAATTATGGCACAATTAAAGACAAATTTAATTCATTTGATATTCTACATACAACATTTTAGTGGGGTCACATTAAAAATAAGAGACAGACTTTGTGAGAAATGGCAAAAATTATTAAATGGCCACAAGTGAAGCAATCTTAGATGCCAAAAGACATGATCTCTGCAGCATGTACATTTACACATATGGCAGATGCTTACTTGGCAACCTGTAAAGACAGACTTTATCAGTACCTTGGATTGAAATCTATAACTTGCTAATGCCATGCTTTATCAGTTGAGTTATGGGAACATAACCTGTATAAATTAAAAACATATGACATTCTGTTATGCTCAGTGAAATAATTCCAGAGTGTCTGTAAAAAAATAGACATGAATGGCAAAATCCTTTTTTTTATATATATATATATATATATATTAAAAAAAAGAAAAAAAGCTTTGTTTTTCAGTATCTCACAAAAACAAAATATGAGAGCATCTAAAACAGACATAAAAACAAAGACACTATTATATATATATATACACATAAAAAACAATAACCGTGGCCAAACAAACACTAATTCATAAAATGTACACAGGAATGTGTTAAACACGGTATATCCTGAGGTCATACTTTGGGACACTTCTGGTTTACTTCAAGTCTGATATGGCGACAGTCTCAAGAACCCCCATCACAAAGCCACGTAACTGCATTTTTAGTCAAGCCCAAAAGTTCATTTGGGGTACAGAAAACAAACGGCATTCAAGTCTCATTAGTATGAATGTCTACAATACAGACACGTCTGTACACAGTGTTCGAAAGAAATGATTGTCCAAGTTTTCGGTCTCCGTCTTTTTGCAAAAAGCCTTGACCGACATCTGAATCCACCAAGATTAGTGTCCCGTGTCAAGATCCCGCATGTAGTCCTGCAGGGCCTGGAGTCGAGCGTCAATCTCTGACAGGTCAGCACCCGTGTCAACAGATGTGTCTGAGCAGGAAAATGACCCTTGACTTACATGTGTATGCTATTGGTTACACTACAGACTCTTACACATTAATAATTATAATAAATAGAACGAAAATTATGGTGGTACCTGCTGCCCTCATCCTTTGGGCTGGGGTGCTACACAGTGGTTTTTTGGTGGTGTATCTTCCTCTGGACTAGATGGGGGAAAAAAAACAATTAGAATTATCTGAGAATTATATATTTACAGAAAATAAACAACCTAATGTGTTACATTGTTACTCACCACAGCTGGACCATTGTATGCCAGTTTCCTTCCTCTGCAAAAAAAATAAAATACATAAAAACAAACAATATCAGAGTCTAATTTGTTATGAGTTAAAAAGCTAATTAAATAATTTTCTAAAGCAACAGAAAATTACTTTTTTGTAATTGAAAGAAGCTCACCAAGGCAAGGTTTACGTGATAAAAATCAATAAAACAGTAATACCTTACAATAGTATTAAAATTTAAAGTGCTCCTATTATACCTTTTCAAATATGATCTTTCATTCAGTGTCAAGTAGCTGTATGTGAACAAACTATCTGCAAAATTGTGACGCCGACAGTGCACTATAAATGAAGTTTTGTCCATCAAAAAGAGTCGGCTCACATTCGCGCCGTCAGCAATTTTGAATCTCTCTCTGTTACGGATCCACGCCACTAAGGAACATATGTAGAATGTCCGCCCACGTTCTACGTTGTGAACAATTTCCACGTGGATTACATCATGTCAAAAAGATGCTGTATCCTGCTCTGTCATTCAGTTATGGCAATTTTAGCAACACCTTGTTATCTGGCAGGTTTGATCTGATGAACCAAATTTCCTGAATTAATTAATCACCCAGCTGACATCACATTTAACCTGGCCAGAAGTACTTGGATAAGCAACCCGTTTTGTTTATTGACTTGCCTGCTATTTAAAGGCTTAGCAAGCTCTTCAAACTCCGCTACTGATCCATCTGAAGAGCATCGACTCCTCCTGCTCTCCACAGACACACTCCTCCCCCTGCCAGCACTTCCTGCTCTCATCAGCTGAGGAACGGGCTCCCTGGAGCGTGAACGGCCTCTTTCCATCAGAGACGGTGAAGCCAACATGTCCCTTCTAATCTTCCTCTGACTGTTAGGAACAAAAGCAGACCTCATGTATATCTGTGAAAGCAGGAAATGGGTTCAGCTGCCTACAAATAATTTCTACTGGATTATAACTAGTCAAAAGGATGCAAGACTCTCATTCTCTTATCAGCCTGATCCCAGAACTGGTGTGGGATCAACGGTTTGAGAAAATTAATTCATGCAAGGGACCGAAAGTTCACACCTTTCACAGTAAACCGTATTCCTGTTCACAGACAGGGCAATGCTTGCAGAAAAAGAGACAACAAATAAAACACAAAACAGCAGAAGAGCAAAAGAACAGATAAGACCTTCAAACTCAAATGGTGAAAGTGTCTTACTTCTTCATCTCAGCCTCTTTTTGGCGTCGTTGTCGGTCTTGAATGTAAGCGGTAGGGTCAAACCGAGGCCCCCGTGACCCTGACATCATGAGAACACAAAAGTTTAAATCAAAAGACTAAAAACAGGGCCTCTGCCTTTGTTTCTTGACATTGACTTTGAAGATATTGTGTTCACCTGTCGGAGATGGTGAGGGTCTTGTGATGCAATTCCTCGACCCTGAAGAGTCTGCCCTCCTAATTCTCTCTTCTGACCTCCGAGTCCTGTCCTCCATCCTCTCCCTCGACCCCGAGCGTGCTCTTACCCCCACACGGGTCAAACTGCGCTCTCTGGATAAAGACCGATGAACTTCTCCATCACCTCTGAAACTACTTCTGCCAGACATGACTGGAGTCGCTCGACTGTCAAAACAGGATGAATGAGATGATTAAGATGTGATTAAAACATTTAAATATATGCAATAAAACACACGGCAATTAATTAAGCTCACCCGCGTCGTAACAAGGCCAGCTCAGTGGTCAGACTTTTAACACGTATCCGTAAAGCTCGTTCTGATGCCCTGAGTTCCTCCAACTACCAACAAAAGTGAATTTGATCAGTTAACCGGGTGCATATGTATGAGTGTTTTACATTGTCAGATTGTGAATCTGATGACCATACAACACTAACCTGTTCCAGAAGGAGGCGCTGTTCTTGGCTCCTCTTGCTCGCAGAGCGTTGGCTCTTTGCCCTTTCCTTCAACAGCTGTTCCTCCAGGCTGCGCACTGCCTCTCTGAGCCCACGAGCCCCAGGAGTAGAACCAGCCCCAACCATCTGTAAACGATCCAGAGCCTTGGCCAAAGCTTCCTTTTCATCTCTCACCAAAGCCAACCTGATAAGACAGAAGGAAAAAGATTTGTAAACACAACATTCCCTTTTTACTCATTAAGGGCAAAATATTTTATACTTCAATTATTAAAATTACGTTAGCTAACTATGGTGGTTAGTTTAATTGAACTCTATTGGTAATGATGAAACCTGCGACCATAGTTGCGCGCCCCAGGTGTGCAAAGAGTTTCTTTGAAAGCATTGGAATTATATCAACGTAGTACATATTTTATTAGAAAAACTGACTCTGCACAGAGCTTGCGTGTTTCCTGGTCGGACACTTTGCGGTCTCCTTTCAGTCCCAGTGTTTTCAGCTCGGCCCTCAGAGCTCTGATCTCTTTTTGAAGCTCTGCAGGATCAGGTTTGCCCAGATATGGAAGTGGAAGAGGATAGTGTATCCTACAAAGATGAAATCGAAATACTCAATTGAAAATTAAAAAACTGACTCATTTAAGTGCTGGTTAAAACAGACTGGGTGATCAAAACTACATAGACCTGTCAAACTCCACAGTGTAGATGAGGATGAGGTATCGTTTAGCACTGAGCGCAGGAGACTGCGGCTGAGCACGAGGTCGGCCGACGACCCCTGCCTTTCTGTTTCGCAGAAGCTCGAGGTCAGAATAGGTCAAGAGGTCCAGGGTCACCGATTCACTGGACTGCAAAAGTCAAATTAAGAGCAAATACATTTAAAAAAATATATTATTTATTTATTATTATTTAGATCAAGACCCTAATGACCCACCTTGTTGACAGCCGACTCAAGCATGCTGCAGAATACTGGAAACTGTTTAAAATTCCCAGTTTTCCGGGTCAGGTCTTCAATATCTAAATACAAGAAATATATATAAATAAAAGTTGTAATTTCAGCTAAGCTAAAACTATACATCAGCTTTAAAAGCTTAACTCACAGGCAGGATCAAACTCTCCTCTCCACTGGTCTGCTGTAACAACATCTGAAATCTCTACAATTAGCATCCGCTCCATCATCTCGACCTTGACAGCAAATTCAGCCCCCCGAAATTTCATTTCTTCCTGCACAACTGTGCCAACCTCCATTGCTTGCCACTGGCTGCCTTAAGGAATCATTGCACAGGGTTCAACAGAATCAATGCAGTTCATCCTGGAATATGCATTTCTTGATTACAGACATATATAAATAGGCAAACACTGTGGACAGATACACAGACATGCATTTTGCATTGAAAACAAAGCCTATACATTGAGAATAATCCAACTGTGTCGTCAGATCAAAACAGTCATTTTAACCAGACAGTTTCCACTATGCTTATTTTAGAGCTACTCATGTCAAACACACACTGAGCTGTCCTTTACAAATGACAACTTCTTCACAGCCATGACACGGGCAGGATTTGGGTCATGAACTATTTCAGTGAATGACTCTATTCTTTACACTTGACTGGATTTCTTTGTAGCACAGATAAATAGAGGCTTCAACCTTAATTATTTATGAATCAGTATTTACCATAAGTTGTGAACTACTAAGGTTACACATCTCAGCATTTCAGCTAAAAACTAATGAAGGGTTGCTAAACCTGAAGATTTGCCAGAAGACTGCCAACCAAGGGATAATCATACACGATAACACTATAAAATCAATCGCATGAATTATAAAGATATATTACGTTATGGTTTTGAGGGCTACAGAGGAAGATGAGATTACAGAGGATGATAAATGTGTGATAAAGTTACTGTTACGATAGATGAATCTCAGAACAAACACAACTACGTTAGCACGCTAGCAACATACCCGTTATTGGTGGAAACGTGTTAGGCAGGCACGAGCTGTTCGATAAAAACTCTACATTTAAACCGTCGATGGAATAAGTATCAAAAATAGAAAACGAATTAAAATCTCTGTTGATTTATCAAAAGCATGTTCAGTAAACTGGTCGTTACTGAGCTCGAACAACTGAAAACAGCGGCTCAATGACCGGGAATTTAAAACTCCCGCCCACACCTGTTTACATTGGTCAACTCGTGGAGATGTGGGTATTTTATTGGCTGTACTACCTGTCAATCAAAATGAAAGCTTTTCATTGTTGCAACGCCCTTAGGCAAGTTTTCACGCCCCTAAAAGTGATTTTAGGGGCATCTGTTTAAACTTTTTTTTTTTTTGCATTGTATACATTTTACCATGTCCAGTATTTTTAAATTTAAATATAACGTTGACACGCACTACCCTTATTTGCAAAACTTGCTTATGAAACTATAAGTCATGTAACGTTAGTTTGAGATTTCTAGTAGAAGTAATGCTTTGAGTGTCAAGAATGTTTTATCCCTCTTTTGATGTATATATTATTGTTTTTATATATATATTATTGATAAAAATACGTTTTTGAATATATTTGAACTACGTTTGTTTACTGGAAAATGTAAAATCCATCCTTGTTGTTAACTATATGTATTCAAGCACAAACCGAATTGTATTTAGGTACAATCTCCCGTCTATTAATAATTCACCGTTGCCTTTAGTCTTTATATTTTATTGTACTTTTATGCCACAAGAGGGAACTATTGCTCCATCAGAGCATAATGCTAACAACAACAAGATTATGGGCTGGATTCAACGGGGTCACAGATGTTAAGAGTAGCCTGTATTAAATGTTTATAAAATGTGTAACACTTTATTTCAGGGACCAGTTCTCACGATTAACTAGTAGCTTATTAGTGTAACGGGTATGTTGCACCGTTAGCATGCTAGCATGTCTGCTGCTTATTTGTAGGCCTACTTATAATTACATTATTATGCATGACCATGTTCTAAAATCTAGATCCTTAAATTTAGGTATTGGGGTCAGGGTAATCAACTACTTCATTAACTATTAATACGTAAACAGCTAATTAGTAGTTTACTAAGGGAAAATTCTTAGTTAATAATTTGTTCCCTGATCTAAAGTGTTACAATAAATGCAAATAAACAGCAAAATCCAATGCCAATATACAGAGACCATTCTAAAGGTGGTCACAGCTTTTATTTTTCATTACAGTATTAAAAAAAAACATTTTTATTACATATTTAACAAGAGTCAGTGATGAGAAAACAGTACAGTACTGTATAAATAGCATGAATTCACTGGCATTTACAAACACAACACTTAGGTTTATCTACTGGAGCTATGCATCTGTAGAAGTTGACTGGGGTCTATAGCCATCTTCAACATCAAAATAATTTTTAACAAAGTTAGGGGCTGGGAGGTAATCATCCTGTATTTCTAGTGTAAGATTGGATATCTGAGCAACCCTGACTGGTTCTGGTATGGTCATATTATAAGAAGGGTTTTCAATGATTGAGGTAAGCTTCTCCACAGGACAGTACGAGACATTAGGAGATTCTGACATGTTCTGGTAGAAATGTTGTGCAGGAAACATTTTGGTATTAGAGCTGATAAGGTCAAGGCCATGCAGACTTTCTGAGATCGCAGGATGCTCTAAACTGTGGATCTCTTGGATTTCACACTTCATGTACCCCTCAGTTATCTGGGTACAATAAATGCCCTGGAAACAACAAATAAACATAGCAGAAAAACATTTATTAATCCAATGATTCACCGCACAAAACAAGCGTTTGTGTTGCAGTTTAACTATATTTTGGTCTCAGTCATAACATATTTAGTTTTTGGTAGTTTTGGGGTACATGTATATGACCAAGTATATGGTTTGTTGCATTATACTTTTAGGATTTAACATAGTGTGCATAGGCTTGTGACCCACATACCGTACATGCAGATTAAAAAAAACAACAACATCTGTTATGAAAGCTATAAATTACAAGCAGGCTGATGACTCACCTTTTTGATCCATTGCCCTGCAAGTTTCGGTTCAGGAATATCTGGATACAGCAGTTTCTTTAACCTGAAAGATTTTTAAAAGTGGCATTTTACCTGCAGCTGAAAATAGAAAATCTATAGAAAATTCTGCAATTTAAAAAAAGCTGGAAAATTGCCTTACCATATCCGTTTCCTATAGCAAAGAACTGTGATGATAATGAAGACAAGAGTTGCTGTACTGCAGCCCACAATAGTGGCTGCAATCATCTGGTCAGCTATGAAGAGTTTGTCAAATTGCACACAACGTTATCATATTTCATCAGTGCTATTTATATTTGCTTATTAAATGTGATACAATAGTTAAACAGCTTCAATTATATTTAATATTATTAAAATATATAATCAAATGCTTACTGTTTTTTGCTACGGTTATAGCACATACAGCATAGCCACCTTCCCCTGCAGATGTAAAGGCACTAACATGGAAGGTATAGGAGCCTGGATCTAAATCCAAATTAACTTTAGACTCTAAAATGAAAACACAAAGTAAGTTCATTAATGTAATCCTCAAGAAAAAACACTGGATGTCAATTAGAGAATTAACTTACCCTTTGTCATTATCTCCTCAATAATCGAACCAGAAAGCAACGCAGTGACTTTGTAGTTTCGTATGAACCCATTTTGCTGTTCTAAGGGAACTTCGGTCCAGGAAAGCTCAACGTTTCTTCCTTCATTTTTACCTTTTAAATTCAAAACCTTTCCTGGTTCTGAGAACAGAAACAGCAGAATGGGAAATAAATAAGACAAGGTGATGGTTTCATTTTTGGGTTAGCTATTCTTTAAATATGGAATCTTGTCTGCTTACTTGTCTCTACGGCATAACCTTCACTCCTCTTGAGAAGCTTTGACGAATAATTTGTGCAGGTATAGACAGAGATGGAGTATCTCTCTCCTGGCTTAAACTGATCTGTGAGAAATCCAACAATATAGCTGTTATCCTAACGACATAACCACAGATGAATCATTCAACGCATGCACATATTCTGTATCAGAACACAAACAGATCAGTGAGTCCAATGATTCATCTTTATGTGACCGACTGACCAGATTGAATCCATGTGTTACAGACATCACTGTCACATTCTGGGATCTTCTTCCATTTTACAGCACATTGCACTTTTTTGTATGTTGGAAACCATTCAACAACGTAGCCACAAGTAGAGCAGGGGGATCCTTCCCAAGACAATTCAAAATCACCATTACTGCTACTGATATAGTTTATATCGACTTCATTGTCTGGGAAAAGAATGATGAAAACGTGATTAATTTAAACACAACCTTTTCAACCAATTTAAACAGCATTTGAATCTCACCAGGATAATTCGGCACGATGACGGTAGATGGGGGAGAAAGACCAGCAGAGTTTTTTGCAGAGACTTTGATGATCCGATCACTTTTCTCATTCCCAGTGATGATGTTGTAGCACAGCTGTGCATCAGTCTTTATGCTCTTGCTTTTGGAGTTTCCAATTGTAATGTCATATTCTGTAATTTCCCCATGGCTTTGCTGTTGATTTAGAGGCTTTAAAACATTAAACGGAGCCATTTTTATTTGACTGGTGCGACAAAAGGTGCAAAGAAAAGCTAAAGATAGCAGGGCAAAATCCAGCTGCTCTTACCTTCCACAAGACATATGTGTTTTGTTCAGAGTAATGAATCCAAACATCTACTGCTTCTGGAACTGAAGACAGATTATTAGTCACTGAATCATTCTTACTCATCTGATTAGTTGGTCTGCGAACTGCATGTTGGTCAGAAATGTACTATGATAGATATTTCTGTGGCTTCGCCTGAACTGAATATTTTCAAATATGTTAGTCTTCTGAATACTTACTGTCCTCTTTAGTGGAGAAATGAATCATTTCACTCCAGTCGCCCCATTTGTAGAAGTGCTCTTGAGAACCACACCTAACTTGAGCTGTGTATTTAGTAAAGGGCTGTAGGTTTATAAGGTCAACTGACGAAAGTCCCATTCCGCTGAAGGTTTTCTTTGAGAAAGATGAAAATGTGCGGACAAATTGTGAGAATGCACGTAAACGCCTTGCATGTGGAAAGATCAATTATTAATTTTAATGCTAAATAAAACCTGATGACACCAACATTGTAAATGCTTCCACTGAGCTTCACTTGACAAATCATCGGAAACGAAGTATAGTTTTCCTCGTCCCAGTTCCACTGAAAATAGACATTCCTTGCATTAGCAACATGGGATATTTTACAGGGTGCTCTCAACCATACTGTGCAAGAAAAACAAAACAAAACAGATGATTACATTCACAATTAAGTGTTGTGGTCATGCAATATTTGTAAAATAGTTCAATCGAGTTTTACCTCGGTGTGTAGGGTCAGCTGTATCAGTGAGAGTCTTAACACCGAGATGATTTTTGACAATCAGGGTCCAGTTCATCACCTGCTTTTTTAGCTCATGTATGACACATTCACCAAATTCACAAACTCTGACAAAAGCAAAACAATTAGCATCAGAGAATTGAATCCAGTATGATGAAAGCAACCATGCATGATTCAGACTGTATATTGAAGGAATAACTCAACTTTTGTCATCATTTCGAGTAGTTCCAAACCTGTATGAATTTCTTTGTTCTCCCGAACACAAAGATATTTTGTTTGTTAAGCAGGATGTTTTGGGTCACCATTGACCTACTATTAAAGTCAATGGTGAGCCTGCTTACAAACTCTTCAAAACATCTTCCTCTTGTGTTTGGGCAGAACAAAAACATTCAGGTTTGGAACTACTCGAGGGTGAGTAAATGACGGCATCTTCATTTTTGGCTGAACTATTCCTTTAATATAGAGATTATGTTGCCAGTTGTGTGGTTACCTTCCATTAAGAGCATATTTTGTCCGTGTTCTACCAGCCAGATAGGTTTTTCGACCGATTTCCCAGAGACACTCCACAGAGCGGAGATTTCGTGTTATACATGTAAGATTCTGGTCATCTGGGGGATCTGTAGCACCCAGTAAAATGAAACACTTTAGGCTGGGACTGTTTTGTTTAGCAAGGATTCCTCATTAAAAGTAAATCAATGTTTTTCAAAATTTCAATAATATTCCACAATATTACTGTTTCTAAATGAACATAGCAAGTAATGAGCATAAAATACTTTTTTTCAAGAACATTACAAATTTGAACCCGAAATTTTTAATTATGAATGTTAGTTCATGTTTACTAATAATCTAAATCGAACTAATAATCTGTTAATCAATTTACAGTGTTTACAATAATTTTTTCACACACTAATATAAGTTAAACTGTAATCGTTACTGGGTGTTTTCTTTCTGCATCCTCCAAAGAAAATATCACATTTTGCCAACTCATCCAAGCAGCTTTATCAGTTAAAATTATAGGAATTTCCCCACATGTGGCCGGATTGTGGCAATAATCCAATATGTGCGCAAAAAATCTATGAATAATCACCACCTCATAGAAAATTAAGTCCAGCTGCCTATGATGAATTCACTCTAAATCATTTCCAAACGAAACCATTCTTATTCTTATTAAATAGGATGCATTTATACTTACAGCCAATATATACTGTAGAGCCAGAAGGGTTTCTCTTAACATTACAAGGTATGTCGGGGAATCCAGGCTTATCAAACGGAACTGGTGTTGTGATGTATGTCCTGTTGCTGATGCGATTTAGAAATTGAAATCTTTCACTTTGATACATTGGAACTTCGTCTGGTTCCACGATGCAACAGAAAGTGATGTTACTCCCAACCATGAAAACTTGCTCTTTAGGATAGACAGTCGTTGTTGCAGCATTTAGATCCTCTCCTGTTATTTTATAGACAAAACAGTAGTTGTTCAGTTGCCTTCCTCATTTGCATAACGGGTGCATAAAGCATAAGAACAGCCTGTAGCTTCAAACCTTTGTGTGTGTATAATGGTATCCATCCACCAATGTGATGCTCATTATGCTGTCTAAGTCTGACTGAATGGGAAGTGCACTGCAGCGGTACATTTGAAGTCCATTTCCAATGATAATATGATGTTTTGTCTGGCATCATATGTATAGTTTCCTAACAGTTATTTGACATAAAAAAAATTACTTTAGACATATTTCCATTGCTTTTGTCAAAAAATAAAAATAATATGAAAAATAATCTTACTTACGAAGTAAACAGTACTCATCTGTTCAGTACGAAGGACCTCTATGTCGTAGCTGACTTTCTTGGATTCATTTTTTTCGGCAAACTTATCTCTCCATTTAATGTTTAACACCCATGTACCACAATCAGGTACTACACAATTGGGTTCTTCTAAATATGCTTTCACATCTTCTATAGGAACTGGGTGTCCTGTTGATGCATACAAAAAGTCAGTTTTTCTTTCAATGGTCTCAACTAAAGATGGCATTGTATTATTAAAGGAATAGTTAATGAATACTTGAAGATTAATATTTTATGAAAATGTTCTCATCCTCAGGCCATCTAAGGTATATATGTGTTTGTTTCTTTTGGACAAATTTAGCATTATGTCACTTGCTCATCAATGGATCCTCTGCAGTGAATGGGTGCCGTCAGAAAGCGAGTTCAAGAAGCTGATACAAGCATCACACATTTCCACTTAACTCAGTCCATAAACTAATAAACTAACTGTTTATTAGAGACACATCCATCATTAGGAATTAAGAATATTTATGGCTGTTTGCTTTTAAGCAGTGCTTAATCTGTGCATATTTCTTTCCTAATTCAGATGAGATTCCTTTTTTTTTTTACTAGAAAAAGCAACGGATTCATTTGAAGTTAAAAACGTGATGGATTTATTTATTAAAAGTATGCAGCTTTTCGTGTTTTTTTTTTTTTGAGTTTGGACTCACTCTGATGGCACCCATTCACTGCAGAGCATCCAATGGTGAGCAAGTCATACATTTCTCCAAATCTGTTCCCATGAAAAAATGGATGGCTTAAGGATGTGAATTTGAAGCTAATTTTAATTTTTGATTTAACAATTTCTTTAAAGGTTTAGCAACAACAGTCAAATGCATTCAAGACTCACCATGCTGTTCTGTTTGGCCAATCAGAGAAAAAAGCAAAGCATACAAAAGCCAGGCTGACATGATAAAGCTCAGGAGATTCTGGACAAGTAATGGCTCACCACTTTCTCCATTAGCAAATTAGATCTGCAAAAATGGAAATATGTCATTTTCTTTCTTCCCTAATGGGTTTTAATTTACAGAAGAGACAGAAAACGGAATCATCAGGGCATGATTCAATGCAAAATCAAACTGGATTACCTTTAGTATACCCACTCATGGAAAAATGTTGCCATGAAGTATGAAAAGACTTGTTTTGCTCATAAGACCAGAAATGAATTAGGAACAGTGAATAAAAAGCCCACTTTTTATTAGACGGCCTCAACTGCTATGTACTACTTACATTTAAATTTCCAATTGGTGCACTGCACTTATTGTGTGAATACATGTATTTGCATTTTACTTTTATAAAAAAAAAACAAAAAACCAAACAAACAAACAGAAAAAATCTGTAATTACATATGTAATTGTACTTACATTTATAAATTTCGCTGTTGACCCATGCCTTACACCTTCAGCCAAACTTAAACCTACCCGTACCGCCAAACCTGCTTCTAACCTTACCCATATGTGTTTTACAGTATTATAACAATATTATTGTTGTGGTAATATCACAACAACAATACATATTACCACAATAAGTACATTGTAACTACATTGTAACTATGCAGTAGTTACACTTAATAATAAATGATGATTGGTGCACTGCTAGTGGAACATTAGATGTTGTAGATAAAACTATGAACACACATCTGCAGCAATCTATGTAAATGAGTAAACGGTAAACACACCACAGATCGTGAATTAACATATTTTTCTAAACAAATATGACTGGACATATTGTAGCTATAGTCTTTCTATTTTTTTTTTTTTTTGCATTCATAATATGTATTGTTTATTTTATTTTATTTTTTTGTACTCTGTTGAGAATTCCAATAATCAGAACATTTATTCAGCTGCTAAATGACTGTGTGTGTGTGTGTTTGTATGTGTAAAGGTCTATAACTCAGTATTACTCATCATCCTTTTCAGATGATGTCAGGATGTCTCTGCGCTTTCTATTA
>JAUYWG010000059.1:8458651-8547505 GCA_034779775.1 Enteromius afrohamiltoni | reverse complement strand
ATATATATATATATAGTATTTTACAAACACGCATTTTACCAAAAATGTATTTACCATTTTAACCAATAGGTTATGAACCACCGAATAATCAAAAATTAGAAGTGTTTACTAAGTGAGGCAAAGACGTGCACTGCTCACCTGTGTCAAGTATGCGACAAAACACACCCAGCTAGTCAATCTTATAGGAAGACTGACTTTTACCAACATAACAGACATTATAGAAATCGGCACTTTCATTAAAAGTTAAAAGAATTACGAGAACAAACACCCACCTGTGTAAAGTGTTCACAGTCTTAAAGCCTCAAGAACAATGAGTTGCGGGTTTTCCTTCAATTATTTTTAAGGCTGACAGCTAAAAACTATAAAGTTGTCGGAGCTGAGTTTCAGAACACGATAAAGTTGTCTCGCGGTTCTCTCTCCACAGCAGGAGTGTGTGAACTTGTTGTGGGAGGATCTTAGTGGAAGCGTGTGGGAAATTACTAGACAATCACTGGAAAGGAAATCAAGAATAACAAGTTCATTAGTCGACGTGTTAAATGGCGGCAAGATGTGAGGCTATAATATCTATATTTTCCAGGGTACAGTACTCGGTACAAGACGAGAGCTTAGTAGGAAGTAAGAAAGGAATACTGTGGACCATTTCCCACCGCCATCACTTACTGGAGAAATCAGTATGGATCTAAATAAGGTAAACTGTTATAACATATGAGATTACTAGTCATATTAGTACATTGGTAGATTAAATATCAGTATCGCTAGGGAGGGGGACGCTATACAAAGACCGACTGTTCCGTGGAAAGCAGAGGAAGCTTTTCTGTGGAACTCTTCCTCGCTCTGCTGGCTCGGGTTGGCCAGAGGGACATTGTGAAAACTATTTTCCAAACAAGAATGAAACACTCGAGACATTAGTCAGTGAAAACGAGGTTTATTTTATTTGATCATGGATGCATCCCTTTCATTCAGTTCTCAAGGCCCATAGCTAATGCCCCCCAAAACCAACAAACAACAAAGAAACATTTTAAGTATGTACAACTGGTTTAGATGCTTTTTCCCTTCAGGAAAAATATAAATAACACTTCTTGCATCGGTCTCTGCAATGTCATTATTAAAATGATGCTTACATTTCATACAGTGCTCTGCAAAAATCATGAGTGCACTTAAAAGAAAATCACTGACAGGAGCAGTTGCACAATGAACAAATGTACATTTAAAATATATGCATTTCCTTTACACTCTTAGCATTAATGGTGATGGAGAAAACAACCCCTGTAAAATAATTTGAAATTGTTCCACTAATACAATTAATTCTGCAAATAATTGGCGCTTCTTGTTATTTCTAAGGTTTAAAAAACACTTATAATTTCAAAAATAATATCATTTATACCAATTTGACAATGACTTCCCGTCATGGGCTGCACAACCCCTAGAGAAAAATAGAAGCAAGAAAATAATAAAACATGACCCAACCATCTGGCACTCTGGGATACTTTAACCACACACTCTAATGACTTTGTGTAAATTATTTATCAAAGAACACTTCTGAAAGTATTAAAAGCAGATTTATTTTGCTCAAGTGGCTTAGTTGTTGTTCAATGTCCAGTCAGTTAATAATAAAAAAGACTGCATAATATGTACCCTACCAAACATTACATGTTGCTTTTGGACAGTTCCCATATTTCCTTTTTCTATCATTAAACTACGGATAGGGGTTAGAATGCACATGCATTTAAAAATTGCCCCAGAAGCCTAAAGGAAATACTGTAACATCAACTAGTGTTATTGCTGGCCATATCGGACTCGGTTTTTAAGATAAAATAATGGAAGTTGAAACCTGATGCTTAATTCAAAAGCCAAGGCAGATTTATTAGTTCCTATAATAAATAAGACAAGAAAAAACAGGGCAAATTCATTCATTCTAAAAGTTAGGGTTAAAGCTAATACAAATAAGGCAAAATAGTTAAAGCTGCCTAAATAATATAAATGGTCCAGCCAGGAAAATGAAGTGATCGTCTTATCTTCAATAACAAGTCATTTGTGCATACAGAATTAACAGGCACATTGCATAGGAATATTTCAAATTAATCTCAGATTTACACTTACAAAGTGGGATCTAACCATTTTTGGTAATGTTTTTTGTTTTTATGCAATGTTAAACTAGAATTATCCTAACCCTGAAGACATTTCGAAATCTTACTAAACCATAACGTGTATGTCAAATACTGAGAATTGCTGTAATAAATATAGACAATAATAACGCGCAGTAGTTCACGGATGGCGGTCAGCTAAATTTGAGAAGAAATGTCATATATTAACGATAATTCTCAATCATGTCAGTTTAACCTTACTTTTTAACCCAAGGTTTTTTTCTTGACCACATTCAGATAAAAAAAAGCATTATGGCAATCCGAAAGAGAGGATAAAGTACAAAGGTATTCTCATATACAAATATTACGAAATATGTTTGGCGAATCTTAGTTTTCATAATGCTTCAATAATAAATTACTCTCTACAGTAAGAGAAATCTTTCTAGGAGTTGGTTAAAATCTCTAAAAGTAACTGAAACAGTGAAGAACATAACCGCAATATAGCAGTGGCGAAATGCTCTTTAACTTCCTCTTCTGAAGCCCGTTTTCTACACGTACTCTGACTGTCAGACGTTAATTATACACAGCCAGTAAATAGGCTAAAATAAAGTGAAAGGGACAGAAGAGCTTCTTGGACCAAACGATAAATAAGCGATAAATAAATAAATATCTTACTGATTCAAATGTCAGTTTTTTTGGGTGACGTTTCATAAGTCAGTTAACAAAGTTAAACGATAATACAATACAGTCGCTATTGCGTTATTGTGCATCAACACAATCAAATACACGTACATATATTTACTCAGGGATTTTTATGTGCTACGTCAAGATAAAAATCAATAAGCAGGAAAGACCTGTTTATGAATCAGGTACAAAACGGAAATAAAAAACTGGCAGTTGCTGACAATTGTTATTACTTAATGATGATTGTCTTACAAAGCATATCACACCAGGACGAAGAGTGCTTGCTCATCCTGGTTGCGAAAGCCATTTCATATTTTGAACAACCAGAGTTAGTAATAGAGAAATATAGAGAAAACGGCTGGAATGTTGTAGTGTTGAAGGATCCACTCAGGGAAAATAAAATGCTTATGTTACGTGCAATCGTACAACTAGGCCTTTAAAAAAAAAAAAAAGACATGGAAGTTAATAATCTCCATAAACATCTTGACAGATTTTCAAATACGAGCAAGAGTATACAATTTGTGTTGACTCACAGATCAGATATTTGCAAGTTTCACTTTCCGGAAAGGATTATTTGGTTACAACATCCTCTGTAGATGTTTATAGAGCTTGTGTGAAGAGTATATTTGTTCAGGTAAAAAGAGTTTGTTCTCTTAACGTACCGCTTTTTCTTTCTCTTTCTTCCACATGTCTGTTCCATAGTACTAGTCTCTTATTGCGTGTTCAATCTTAGTCGCATGATCAGGCCAAGAAAGAGATCCATACTCGCTGCATCGGGGAAGAGAATAGTGTGAAAAACGCTTAGAGGATCACGGTTCTGATGGAAGATCTACTGTGGTAGACTTCTTGGGCATTGACAGAATGCTCTCAGCCTCCTCGTACATCTAGAAATAAAGAGATGTACGCTTCGTAAAGAAAAAGTAAATTTAAAAAAACAATCGTTGTTTTGCAAATCTGTTACTAGTGGCTTAGAAATTAACCGAGTTTAAAATTAGGGATGCTCCGATCTGCCTTTTTTGCTTCCGATAGCTGAGATTCAGTATCGGCTGATACAGAGTACCGGTCCCATACTAAAGTATGGCTTTAAAAAGTGCTGAATAACCTAATAAACCACTGGTTCTTAACTGGTCTGGCCTTGGGACCCCACATGTTCCTAGGATCATCAAGCTGCATCCCGACAAATATCTATATCTCTCTATCTATACAAATGTATATAAAATTTTGTCACAAAAACTAAACTTACTAAGACTATTTGTGATACTGAATAAACAGCCTATGAGGTCAGGCGATTAATTAAATAGCAGTCCCAAACTACTTTTTAGTTATTAAGCTGGTTTGAGGCACCACAGTCATTTAAACATACAAAATGACACAGTTAAAATAACATGGTGTTTTTGGTTTATGGTAACAACGTATTGTTACGCGTTGCATACTCATAAATTCTGCCCTTTGCGAAATTACATACAGCGTGGTGCTGCACGCACCCAACATCTGACAGGACAGGATAGTTAGCTCTTCTGGGGTGAGAGACTTTTAGTTCATAAGTTATGAAAATAATAACTCAATAATGACAGTAACATTAAGCCTGTCAACATCTCATCTGACTGCAGATACTAAATCAGGATTTCAACAGCTTTCATGCACGTCTTTTAAAAGATGTTTCATGATGTTTCTTTGGCCGTTCACATCACGATGATGTTAGAGCTGGCGCCAGACCATGACTAACGGGGGGCATACAATTAGCAACAATAACTTGCAAAAACGAGGCATAAATACACCAATACAGTGCAAGTGCATACTCATACAACTGGCACAGACTGTCAGCTCATTTCCCGTAAAGCCACCAACAAAACAGATTAACAAGTAACACATTTAAGCGTGAGTAAATAAAATGACGTTTCACGCCTTCCTCCGGGGGGGCAGAAGGAGACTGAGCCGTTCTCCCGGCTCGCTCCCTGGACAGCACGCCAAATTCGTTATCTATTCTTTATTAATGAGGAAGCATGAATTCGTGAAATGAATCAAAATTTGTGTAGGGGGTGGACTTAACGCTGGCACTGGACGATGTCCTATGCTTCACAGCCGCGGTGCAAAAGCTTAAACTTTTAAATAGCCTAGCAGGAATTATTATTAATAAGTTAATTTTTTAAATTATTAATAAGTCAGATCAAGCCAATTGTCAACGATACCTGATCTAGAATTTTATTAAATATCGACGTTGATACACGATACAAATATCGGATCGGAGCATCCCTAGTTTAAATCCAGAACTGGAAAATAATTTTTTAAGGGTTATCATTAAAAAACAACAACAAAACACACCAATAAAATATTATTTTTAATATTAATTATAATAAAAAAAATATTTAATTTGAATATTTTGAATAATATGCAAAAACAGTTTTACTTGCAGAAAGCAGTTCTATTTGGACTTGGCTATACTGTGAGAACAGTTCCACATTACCGGAATGAACTGAACATCTTGAAAGAGCTCCTGAATGAAGCGTCGTGAAGCCAGTCTGAACATGCAGTGGGCCAACAAGTATGAAACTTCAGAATACAAGCAGATGTCATCAAACGCATATGGAAACTTTTCCTTGATTCTGCAAGACAACAAGTTACAATGAAAGAAAACATTAAATCACATCAGCCAAAGAGGCTTCCTATTAGAGCAATATACGTTTCCTTACGTGAGGAGTCCTGTTTCATTCCCTTTTGTCCCAACCGAGGAACTCAAGTTGATGACAAGTCGAAGCACCTCCTTCCTCAGAAGAACACGGCACGCTGGAGCATCCTCTGCAATATTTTTCACCCCTGGCAGAAAGAAAGCATAGGCAGGCATACAATTAACAATGAACCTCTATGAAACAAAATGCTTGAGTATTTCTTGAATTTTCAGATCTGTGCCAGCCTGAAGAATTCCTCACCAAGAACAAGCTCGGTGCTGCGTGTGCTGCCACCAGAGCCCTGAGAGACAGCATCGCTGCAACCAGACACTCCTGAGTACTTAGACTGAGGCATGACGTCCAGGTTGTGTAGGGACTGATTGCACCATTCTGAGAATGGAGCATCGGGATAGTCTAAAATGGGATGAGTGTAAGAACATAAACCCAAACTGACTAATGATGTTCTAACTAATGGCCAGGATTGAAGTGAAACATATTGCATACATAAGTGATGTCACCTTCGTCTTGTGTTCTTTCGGAAAAACGTGCAGCTTACCTGTGCGGTTTTGCGTGGGAGTGTTTAAATTGCACCCAAGCACGTAGAGGCCTGCGCAGTAAAGACAGTTCTCCTCGTTGTGCTCCTGCAGGCCGGTCTCCTCCGCACCCAGCAGCTGGTGCTGGTCTGAACGGCTCACCGCAATCAGCTCTGTGATACTAAGCTGAGATCGCAGAACAGAATGCCTGGATCCTTCACTGGAGCCTGAGAAAAGAACAGCATACAGATTACTGAAAGGATTGTGAGGCACTAATGCAATGGGAATAATATACAACCATTCCAGTCTTTACCATCTGCATCTCCCGAGAAGAACTTTGCTGATCGGTCCTCTGATGGTGGACTTGTCCTCTTCTGGAAGTATGGTGTGTCTTTAATCTAGTCAGCAACCAAATACACGAAAGTCAAGTTTTAGCTATAAATTTAGAAGGTGTTTTTGTAATGCCTGTTTACACTTGGTACTGACATGCTTTTTGGAGAATTCAATCCCAATTGACCACCATACACTTTCAGACTAATTAATGACAGAATTTTCTTTTTTGGGTGAACTATTTCTTTAGAGCCATGTATGAAGAAAAAAATGAGATCAGACCACCAAAATAGATGTTAGTACCAGGTATAAACTGGATCATAGAGTAGTTAGTAACCTGGAACATGCTGTTGATGTTCATTGGCAGTGCAAGGCCAATGTAGTCATCAGAGTTGCCATACGTGGCACTGGACACCATTGAACGCACTGAGGAGGAGCGCTGTAGGGAGGTCTGACTGATAGGACTCAGAAGATCCTCCTTATCCAAAGATGCAAAACTCAAAGCCTTGAGAAACCTGTACTCATACAAATTGTAAGAGATCAGAGAGAAGTGTTTGGAAGCAGGACAACATTGGGAGAGAACACATTAAGAAAGGAAGTTTGGACATTTAGAAAACTACTTGTGGTGATACTGCGTTACTGTAATTTTGCTGGCAGATGATTGGTTTGTCAATGTGGGAACAGGCTGGTGACGTGTTTTCACATTTCAAAAATGAGCAGCTGTTGTCATTTGCTGCATCATGCAAGTACTGTAGGTCAAAAACCTCTACATGCTTCTTGGATCAAATGCGGGATCAGTTGTGGGAATCTGTTTCAGTCTGTTTAGCAAACTACTTGGAGGAGTTTTGTGACAATGGATACAGGGCGTAGGTTAGAAAGTCTTTTTAAAACTACATACAATCAATGAGTAATGAGGACTTTTTTTTCAAGGTAAATTCAAGGAGTCATGGTTGAAGAGAATCAGGGTAAGGTATTGGCTTGAGGGAGCGCTAATGAGAAATGAAAAGGGGGGCAAAGAACGACGAAAGAGAAGCTAAGGAGGCTGGGTTTTTGTATTTGTAAAAATGGACTGAAGTGGACGTTCAGACTGAAATAGGAAAACGTCAGCCCTAGGGATGGACCACGCACCGTGGCAGCAGGGATCTGCGATGGGGCCTGCTCGAACCTTGGCCCAGACATCTGAAGCGCTTTTTAGTATACCTGAGAGGGACCATCAGAAACACACCACATTATTTCCAATGGGAGCAGTGCTTCCTAAGGGGCTTTTAAGGGTGTCATTTTTTATTTGTGTGGATTGTAACACTAATGGGGAACTCCATTAGAGCTCATTTATGGTCTGTTTAACATTGTATAAGACTGATAACTGTAACAGCCACATCACAAAAATAAACTATTTTAAAAGAAGTCTAAAAAAAGAATGACTTCCTCTGTAATGTCTTTACTCCTAAAGATTCTTTTGAGAAAGTGACTCTTAATTGTGAAACCTTTGGAGAGGGACGATAAATGTGGATGCATTCTGGTAATACTGTGTGACAACTGGGGAAAGTCTAAAACCTAACACGAAAGAAACAGTAAAAAAAAGGATGACGTAATGACAGAAAAGGGAAGAGTTTTGCACCATCTGTTGGTCCATCTGCTTTACCTGCGTGGTGTGAGTCTGGAGTCCAGACTGCCAGTTTTCATAGTGATGGCATCGGTGAAGAGCACGTCTTTGGCAGGTGAGGCGAGCGCCTCGCTATGGGAAAGGGAGGGGTGAATGCGCTGCTGCTGTAGTCGTTTGAGGGTAGCGTATCCCAGTGCGTCCCGAGGGCTGGTATACATGAAGCTACAGTCTGTCAGACTTGAAATGGTTGTGACAGAAGGCGATTTAAGGGACTGAGCCCTGCGTGGCAAAGTATGAGAAGAACCTGGTGGCATCAGCAGTACAGAGTTAGACTTGGACAGGGGAAGGTGGTTGGATTGTGGAGTGAGAGAATTAATTGTTTTGACAGTTTGAGTGCTAATGACCGTATTGAGGCTAACACAGTCCGTGTCGATGGTGGACGAGTCCACGCCACCCACAGTCTCTCTGGATGGGCTGGAGCTCATGGAGCTAATACCACTAGTGGTCGTGTCCGTGTTGAAACTCTGGCTGCGACTTTTAAACTGAGCCCCGCCCCCCGAGGTTGAGCCATAGCCAGCCAGCCTTTCCCGACTGGTCTGCTCGTGTTGGGCATCTCCAACCCCTGAGCTCCGTCCTGCAGCTTTGTTTAGATGTACCTCCAGCTCCCCAATACTAGATGTGCTGCCCTGAGTTTCCAAAGTCTTGCTGCCTACAAAAGAGGTATCCAGACTAACGCTTGGGCTTTTCAGCAAATGTGCGTCAGTAAATACAGGACTGAAGACATCTCCTTGAACTTGAGAGAATATAGAGGGTTCTGTAACTGTGCGTATCCTCCTTAGGCCTCCCAACGTGGGCTCACCATGGAGTTTGCTGCTGCTACCAGTGCCTTTGGGGTCACTGGTACTACGGAGTTTTTTTCCAGAGAGAGAGATGAGGAAGCGGTTTCGGACAAGTCGACTGGAGGCTAGTATGGTGAAGGGGCTGCGGTCCTTTAGGAGTTTGGGTCTGAAGTACAGTGGCTGGTCCTCTAATAGCTCAGAGCTTTCTAACTTATCGTCATTCAGGACGTACATGCCTGAAAAGGAATTTTTTAGATGTTTTTAAAAGAAACCACTAGATAGTGTATGCAGAAATACAGTGTGTGGTTTGTTAATCGTGTGTTAAGACAAACAACCATTTCCAGTTTCTATTCTAGTCAGGATTAATAACTGTACTTAGTACAGTCAGTAAAACCAGACAGTGGGTACATAATGATTCATGACTCTTCCTGAGCCTTATTAAACCATGTCTATAGCACCTCTCTGTATAATTGTAAGCCCAACCCATTAAGTAAGAAAGATACCTTTTATAGCTAAATCAAGAGGTGCAATTTAAAACAAAGTGCTAATTTATTGACGCTCACAAGTCTGGGAATGGCTTTAAAAATATCGCTCCAAAAATCATAAGATCATTTATAAATAGATATCTAGGCCAGGTTGTCAAATAAATTCAGCCAAGATCCGACTAAAAAGGGTCTAAGGAATAAAAGATTGAAAAGCACTTGGGGTGCTAGATAAGCACCATTTGCGCTATATGCTATAATATTTTGGTACATTCAATTATCTTGATTAATATTAATATACAGCAAAATGAAATGAAACGAATGCACTGAGATTCTAAGCCAATAATAATAGACATGAGATGACTTTGCTTCAAATAAGAAAATATAGGGCCCATTTGAAAGGTGGTAAAAAAAAGACCTCCACCCTAAACCACACTGTTGCACTGTGGGCCATTAGTCATGTATGAGTAGAAGGAAACAGCACTCACTAGGCTGAGTGGAGTCACTCTCGCTGTTATGTCTAGAGCTAGTGGACTCAGAGTTCAGGCTGAGGGTGCTGGGTGCTGAGGACAGATGGATAAGGGGTTGCTGCTGTTGTTGTTGTTGTTGTTGCTGCTGCTGCAGTAGACTCTGGCTTTGCTCCACTTCATCTGGCACCACAGGCCACAGCTGTCTGCGATTGTGCCTAACTGCATCCCAACCATGCAGTTTGAGAAGCTCACATCCCTGCTTAGTTTTAGAAATGAGTCCCAGAACATAAAGACATGTCCTGACAGAAGGGAAAAAAAAATTGTGTGAATAAGGCAAAAAATGCAACAAAAACACTGCAACGATCAGCATGTATTTAAAAAAAGAAAAAAAAAGAAAGAATACAAGATTGCCAAATAGTCAGGGAGGAGGTATTACGCAAATCACAGAGTCATCTAACCCAGGAAAGAACTGGTTTCTGAGAAAATCATTTTGAAACTATGGAAGTGAAGAGGGGTTCAAAGTCAACTTTCTGTCACAGCATGTCTGGTCACCCAGTTGGGTAAACTGTGAAATATCCCTGTGCAATACAAACCAGCAAATGTTGCAATGCAAGTAACTTATTTTTAACTGTGCCCACAAATTTTCTAAAAAAGCGATTTTTGGAAAGTCTCTGACATCTTCTAAACATTTAGCTGAAATGATGGTGGTTAGTGAACAAGTGCACTACTAAATAAATGCCATATTTATATTTTATAGTTTTTGGCCATATACAGCCAAAGCGATCATGAAATCAAGAGCACATACCCTCTAATAGAGAGAACCTCACAGTCATGGGCAAGAGCGATGATATCTGGAATTACATTCTCTTCCTGTAGCAGGTTCAGTCCCCAGTTAGACGTACCAATGTTTCCCTTGAAGAAAGCAGAGAAAAAAGTTTATATGTAATAATAAAAATGCTACTTATAATTATTACCACAAAGATAGTAGTGGGGAAAAAAAAAACAACCTCAAACATGTTTTAGGCTCACAAGCCAAATTCTAAAAATCAGGAAGTATGGGACACAGGAAGAGTCCACATAAACCAAATGTATGTACTTATAAAGCCACACGCAGCTCACCAGGGCCCAAAGAGCAGCTTTAAGCTGTTTGATGCCATCCCATTTGTCCAGCACTGGGCAGCGCACTGTATAGCTCAGGTCTGAAACTACATTCTATTAGAGACACAAAAGAAGCATTATATGAAGAAAAGCATCACCATCACGGCCAGTCAAAAGTGATTTTAAAACACACCACCTGAGCTTCCAGCAAATGACAGCCTGTCTTATCATGTACAAGTTGCCCATACAAATGCACAGGAAGAAAAACATTTGGTCTTTGTAACCTGTGATAAAAACAGATTTCAGACACGGAAAAAGTTATGGTTGACTTCCTTCCAAATCATAATACAGGCTATAGGTGAAATTAAAAACAGTACAATATGAAATTTCCACAGAAAACCTTTGGTTGCTCCGTCGTACGTAGTTATCCCCATCCACTGGTTTGCGGTAAGTAGTTAGTGCTTCGTTTAGCTGTTCCTCTATGAGGTCCACATACTTGAGGTTGTATTCCTACAGGGGAACAAAAGTAATCGGACAGAATAGGTACGGCAACTCAAGTACTATAGAAAAATAAAGAAGTACAAACACGTAGATTATATTTAATTGATGTACATATTATAAAAAATCTAAAACACTGCAGTGCAGAATCATGATAAAATGCATCACCTTCTGCCATTTCTCCAGTTGTTTAGTGACATAGCCCCTTTCATTTAGATAGGAGAACCCCTTTGGAATGGACAAAAACCTGGAAATGGAAATGGAGTCATTTCTCATGCAAATATGAACCTTTTTCAACTTTACTGTATGCATACTGTATTTAAAATATCCATATTTATACACATAATGCACTTTAAAAGATGAAAGTGGAACAAAAATGCAAAATGCACTGACCACATATTAACTGAACTTTTAAGGCAACTGTTTAAAATTCCTTGAGATAATTGAGACATGCAGGTATTTTGAGAGTTTGAGATATTTACTCTGAGTCTGTGCTAATTCATTTAAAGGGGTCATATGATGCAATTTGTTTTAATTTCTTCTCTTTCAAGCTGTTAGTGGATAGATAAGATCCCTAAAGTTACAAAGATTTAAGTTTCGAAAGATATTCTTTATAAAAGATATTCTTTAGTATAAATTTAAGTTGTTCACACCCCCCTAAAGCGGCGATTTTAAAAGCGACCCCGACTTTTCTACAACACAGTAGGTTTATTTTCAAACAGCACCCAAATTTGGAAAGCGAAACTATTGTTTTGGCTGCAGGCACCATATTCGGGAGATGCTGTGTTGTTTTGAAAGTGGAACTACTTTTTTTGTATGTGCTTCCAAAAAAGGACACAACTAGAAATCAGTGGTTAAGTTGTATACACAACACTTTTCTAGAACAGTTCAGTGCATTTACAGAGACCTTTGAAAGGACAGTCTGGCGCTTCTGACTCACAACCCGTAAGCAAGTTACGTTTTCTTAAGAAAAGAGCCTGCTACTTACTATTCATGGCATTTCTATTGTTACAAAATATTTTTGTTTCAATTAAATGCTGTTATTTCGAACGTTACATTCGTCAAGGAATCCTAACCCCCCCCCCCCAGATTTCAGTGTTTAGGGTTAGGGTTAGGGTTAATGACAAGAAATGTGTCTGGAGCACCAAATGGCCTTTTAGATTGAATTTCACTACTAGAGTAATGATGCTGAAAATTATTATGAGGAAGAAATATGGAGTGCACATTCAAACCTCATTGTGTTAAATGGCGTAGTAATCAGGGAATATCTGAGCTTTACCGTAGCAGCAACAGCACACCCTTATCTCCCAGGTGAGTTAGCGCTGGCTTCATCTGAATCAGAGCGTGCAGGTTTGCCTAAGATAAGATAATGGTAAAAACAACTTGTAATTAGACATGTCACAATGTAACTGTCAAATCTGACCTAGATTCTGGCTGTTTACTGATCTCGGTGACAGAGCTACACTGACACAGCGTAGTCATTTCACAAGTTGCCTCCAACATCAACATGTTTTGTTATATTACCTAGACCAAGCTACATTAAATAACACAAAGTTCTTCTCGATGCCAGTAACATCCACTTTTGCCCTTATGTGTTAACTGACTTCACCTTGTCTTCACAAGCCTCATCCAGTATGTCCAAAGCCTCCACTGAGACGGCCTTGTTGCGGTCATGTAGTTGAGTCACCAGTAATTCAATACCCCAGTTGCTGAAAAACTCCACGTTAGCTCGAAGTAGCACCCGCAGATGCTTGGTGGCGTACAGCCTGCAGCTCTGTGCCAAAATAACATTCAGGAGATCTGTTAGCATAGGGGAATGATCTTACATGCATGCGTTGCTAAGCATAGCATGGTCAAAATGTAAACAGGATCAAAGGGTAGCAGTTCTGTTTCTTACGTCAGTTGCAGCAGTGAGGATCTTGGAAAGGATGACTCGTGCTAAGCCATCTCGGCTGTAGTCCAGTGTGGAAACAATCAGCTTCAGAAGATGGTCCTGGTTCTTCAAGGAGCACAGGTTCAGCAGGCTGTCAAAACACATTGAGAAAAAGGCTAATGCTGGAAGATACCAATATAATGTGTATGTCTATATCGTTCCTGCGAAGTCTCAGACTAACCACTGGAAGACGCTGCACTTCTCCAGCATCTTAACACCTTGTGGGTGAGCAGAGAGAGTGCCAAGGAAGAGGAAGTAATGCTGGCTGAGAGTTGTGAGGAGGCCGTTGCTCTGTAAACTACGATCTGGTTTCAGGCCGGAGGATGAGCACAGCCACTGGACAATGTCCTTCACCAGGTCTTCAAGATACACCTGGCCATCCTGAGAAGACAGAAAAATAGTATCAAACTGTTTTGTTGTTTTTCTTCTTCTTCTATGAAACACACTATCAAACAAAGCGATACAGGTTTGGAGCCACATGACAGCGAGTAAATAATGGGCGATTAATCATAAGCTCAGTTCTTTGATATCTTTTCTTCTCACCTCATCTGACTCCAGCAGGAACTCAATGAACTGACTGCCCACCACCGTTAATTGCCTGGCCTTGCTATAGTCCAGCTCCAGGCTAGCATACAGCTTGCTGCTAGGCTTGTAGAAGAACAGCAGCCTTCGCACAAACCTGAGAGATGAAGTGTAGAACTTACACCATGAATTGATGACAAAAAAGTATTAAGAAGGTTTAACAGGAAACCGATCTCTGCTTACTTGTGCATCTGTTCCTCTTTGTTGTTCCGAAGGTTAGCATTTGGCCACTGAAACAATTAATATTTAAAGATGTGCTTTATTGTCATGTTAAAGTAAAGTAAGTAAGTTAAGTAAAAAACAAACAAACAGTAAGCATTGATAAAAAATGTTTAGATTAACAAAACAGAATTTTACAATGATTTCTGAAGGATCATGCAGCTGAAGATTGGAGTAATGGCGGCTGAAAATGCAGCCTTGCATCACAGAAAAACATTCATTTTATATATATATATATAAACACCACCAGTCAGTTTTTAACAGTAATGTTTTAATGTTTTAAAGTAAAGTATTTTCTGCTCAAAAAGCCTGCATTTATTTGATTTAAAGTACAGCAAAAACAGTAACTTTATAAAATAATTAAATATTGCTATTTAAAAGAACTGATTTCTATTGGAATGCATGTTAAAATGTAATTCATTCCTGTGATTTTGGCATGATTACTCCAGTTTCATGATCTATCAGAAATCATTCTAATATTCTGCTTTGCCGCTCAAAAGAAATAATTTTTTTCAGGTTTCTCTGAATATAAAGTAATAACTTTTAATAATTTAAAGCATCCTTGCAATTAAAAAAAAAAAAAAGTATTAAAACCTTACCTTGAGTATGGTACTGATCAGGACCCAGTTCCATTCCAAATTTTGTTTATGATTGAGAATCTGACTGTCTCTGAGGTTCATCATCAGGGCCTCCTCAGTGTCCTAAACACAACAAAAATGCAGATCACATCCAAGTTGAAACACCAAAGAAATGTTTTCCTCCAGTCACCAGCCCATACCTTAATGACAAAAATGTCTCTCTGGGGCCTTAGGTGCTGGTCCCGACAGTAATGAGCAGCCAGCGATTTGCGAATAATGTGGTCCAAATAAAGACTATTGGGTTTGGGGCCTCGTTTCTTCTTCTCATGAAATCGCTTCAAGTAATTGACTGCAGCACTCGCCCGTCTACAAAACACAACCGAACACAGCTCCATCAAATCACAGAGATAATCACGTAGCTTTGACACTGTGCTATTTGTGTTGCAAGCTATGTAGGACAAGACAGCAACTCACAGTCTTTTCTCCTGAGGAATGTCAAAAGAAGCAGCCATGCTCATGAGAGTGGGCAGGCAGTGCAGGTGGTGACTATGGGAGTGAGGAAGAATGGTGTTGGCCTGAAAATAGTTATTTGAAGTTTAAGGTTTGACATAAAGCTGCATTTAAGCTGTATTTTCTGTTGCAGTAAATTGAGCATAATACCATATGCAGGAGCTCTCCTAAAAGAATGGTTGCACGTACTGAAACACTATCATCACTGCTAGTGATCACTTCAACCAGACCCTGGAAATAAACAACATTATCTCTTCAGAACCTTTTTGGAGCTTGACAGTCTTTATATGCTTCATTGCATGAAAAAGAGTAGCATGAAGATTTTTCAAAATATCTCCACCCATGTAAGAAATTAAGTTGTATACGGGTTTGAAACAACACAAGGGTGATTAAAAATTGACCACAGCTTCTTTTCTTCCAGAATGGTTCATGTTCAAACAAATGATGGTGAATCACAATTTTCTAATGGTAGATTACCTCTAAAAGTCCACTGTGGATGAATGCACAAAGTAGCAAGGCGAGATAGTTATCCATCAAATCTGGTCTGGGTGGATAAAGAACACAAACACTCGTCAAGACTTGGAAACTAAATGCATTCAAGGCTTATCTGCTGAGGCCTCACTACTTAGCTCAGTTTCAGGGTTAATTAAGCCCTGCAAATGCTCTTACCTGGACCGTGCCCTATGTGGAAGAATTATTTTTGCTTCTGAGGCTACAAAGCCATCTGACAATCTCCAACTGTCCTGAAACCTGCTGGGGTCTGGAAAAAGGAACAGAAGACATTGTTCCTATCAGTGTGAGTTGACTTCTGATGTGGTAGATGTCTGGAAACGAATATGCTAATCAGTGCAAGCAGACAGTGGTCGCACTTACCCACACTGAGAAGAGCTTCTATAAAATCTTGCGTCGCCACGGGAACAGGGAGTCTGAATATATCATACATCACCTCCAGAAGACCTCGCTGAGAAGAGAGAGACAGAGTGTGATGAAGTCCCTCACAATGAGGCTTGAGAACTCACTCTGTAATCACTATGGTTAACACGTACATCTCATCGTATAATATTTAGGGCTTGTTTATTTCATTCTTTTTTTATCATTATATATCAGTAACATTACATATAGTAATTATTTAATTCAACTTTTTGAAATTATTTAGAAATATTTCTATTAAATTGTAATTAGTATGATTATATTTATTATTAGGCCATTAAAATACTTAACTGTGATTAATCTAACTTTTATTTCATTAATTAATCTCAATATTTTCTATGCATTCTAAGAACACTAAATAAACATTTTTGTATATGTATAAATAAACAAATTCTATATTTCACTTTATGGACTTACCATAACAGCTACTACACGTATAAAGTGTAAACATTAATTACACAACTAATAATGTTTTAAAAACACAAACACAAAATATGTACCAAACGTAGCGTAGTAGCTTTCGAAATCAAAAGAACTGGTTGCTTGATTTGCAATCTGTGTGTTTTGCAAGCTTTATAATTATATCATTTAACCATACCCTCACTTCCATATTTGGTATACACAGCAAACCAATGAGAGACTGGATTCCAGAGTTTCCTGATTTGCAGAGATTAATGATACCTGGAGGTAAAGTGGGACGAAACAACAGGTTTGGACTCAAGTGCAGTCAAGGGAAAATTCCATTTAAAAGATGCATTACAATATTCATGCAAACTTTTTCTTTTGAGATGCATTATCCTAATATATGCACTGTTACACAACCAACCTTAAGCAGTGACTGAAATATGGGACTACAAGGATTCCTAGTTAGCAACAAGTAGCCTATTTAAGTGGCACTGCTTACCTGACCAAGAGCGAAGGGAAGCAACAATTGACATCTTACTGGCAAGAAATCGAGCCTCCCTGTCTTCTCTGAAGAAAGAAATACCACGCATCGATTTATGCGGTCAATAAAAATGGCATGCTTGTGTTACCAATGGCAAAATCTTCTTTAGAGGACCTTAAAGCAGCACACTCACTTGAGTTGACCCTCTGCGGTGTCTGGATTGTGTCTGTAGTGAAAGTCTGTGTAAGGTGCCAGGATTTGCTGAAATAAAAATTAAGCAAAACATAGATTTGTCCAAATCTGCATAAAACATATAAATGTCATATAGTAAAACAAATATAAAGAGAACTAAAATATATATTTTTAAAATAACATTTTATTTTGGTCAATATCGCACACCCCTAGCTGTAATATGAAATAATACAATATCCAAAGGGGTAATTGTTGAAGACGAATCTATACCTCAAGCTCCACGTCAGAGCGCACGTATTGCCGTGTATGAGGGTGATTGAGCAGGTGCAGGATGGTGGTCATCAGAGCCTCATTGATGCGACTGAGCTGACAGTCGATTACATTCTTCAGGATGGTGCTGAGACCACCCCTCTTGGCCACAATCTCAGGGTTCTCCAGTGCTGCACATACAAACATGGACATTCATGAGGTCAAGGTACACGTTCATGATACACACTGATACGTTAGAGTCTGCAAACCTACCAAGTTCACAGATAATGGCGATGCAGGCACGAACCATCCGGTCCCGCTCCTGCGGTCCATCGTTACCCACAGCAATAAGTGAGTTTGTGATTGAGCTTGGGAAGAGCAGGGCGTTCACAGTGATCATCTGGAAAATCATTGCAAAAACACTTATACCAACTCTTCCATCCACGACAAGAACAACACTGAACATAGTTCAGTGAAATGGGCCAGTGTACAGTGTAGTTGATTTTATTTGAATGCAACAAAACAGAATGAGATTCTACTATATGCATAAAGAAAAAATACAACTAATAATTATGGAGCTAGCTTTTATCATAGTTTATTTATTTGTTCAAAATACATAGGTTGGTAAATAGAATTTTTTGTAGCAAGTAAATTCATCAGATATTGTGTGCGAGACAATAGAAAAAATAAAATGAAATCTAAATAAAAATATATATAAAGATTTTATTGCATGTTATATCAAATATTGTACATTATTGTTGCTCACACTGATTCTTAAAAAGCTCATCGTTCTGAAAAGTGTGGTGTGCTTTGATTGGCCAGCTATCCAGCAGCAACAACACTACAGCAAGAATAAAAGTGATGCCTTCTTCCTTTGTTCAAACATTTGGGCGCTTTTATAAAAATCTTCAAACACAGTGATGCAGACATGTGTCGGCATGTTTAAATGAGGTGTTCTAGGTAGGCGTGGATAAGTCTCAACCTTGATAAAGAATATCTCACCATGTTTGAGACACATGCACAAACAGCTTCATTGTTAAAGGAAAACCTGAAATCACATCATATGCCCCCCTAAAATTCTTTTCATTATTACAGCAGGAAGTGTTGAAATCTCACCTTTCTCACCAATCTGAGTGCTTGCGTGCGTTCCACCTCATTACTCTGCTGGATGTCAATGCACCTACAGGTCAAAAGGTCACATTAGTAGTGAATGCAGGAAATAACACATCCTTACAGAACCACCACTTCAAAATGAGTTTAACTGGACTTGACTAGCTCTTCGCATGAACGCTCCTCTCTCTCTCGGTCAGATACTAACAAGAGATGAACCACAACTCACCATGAATTAAAATCAAGTCTTGTTTCTGATGGAAACAGTTAGTCTTTATCCCACAATCCTTAGTTCAGAACTAATCTGCTGAAATCACTGGCCTGCATGCATTAGTATAAAAACATGTCACACAGACCTGGCAATCAGGTAATCCACCTGGAGCCGGAGCACTTTCTGAAGGATATTACCGTCTCGGATGAGATAACGCAGAGCACGCAAACCAGCCGCCCGCACCTCCTTAGCCTCATTAAGCAGCGCCAACCTGAGGCTGTGAAAGAAACAGAAAAGACAACATGAGACATGAATCATTCAACTTAAATAGTTTCAAATAATTCAAAGTAAAAAGTCATGTTTTTTAGATTTTTCTGCTCAGACATAAACCAAGATAAATCATTTCAGAGGTGGACAAAGACATTTCATTTCATGTAAAAATTTCCGAAAACAAATCACGGTAACATCTCCTAGAAAAACATTAATTGATTCTATTACATATATATTTTAGAATCAGCTTTATCTATCTATCTATCTATCTATATATATATATATATGTACATACATATACAGAGCATTTATTTGAAATAATATAAAAGGTCTTTACCGTCACTTTTGATCAGTTTTAAATATAACATTATAACATTTTTATAACTTTTTATTAATATTATTATTATATTTTTATTAACTTTTGAAAATCTGTTATATTTATTAAATTCAGTTCAAAATCATAGAATTTAATTTCATATAAATAAAAATTTTAGAATTTAAATAAAATAACTAAAAAAAAAAAAAAAAAGCCCCACTTAAATGAAATGATCAAAACACCTTTGCCTTATGCTCTATCACTCACCATATAATAATTTCTTCATAGGTAAAGCCAAACCTTTCCTCTGAGAGCCCAACATTGCAGAGCAGCTGTTTTGGAGACATAAACAAGCACTTATTTTACTTGGCAACAATTAGAGACATTGATGACTCTACTTGTATTACAATTCTCAAAGCACTGCAGGGTATTTCACACAAAGCAAAAACACGCCCATGTTCGTAAGGTTGGAGGGTATTTTTTTCCCTCATTCTCATGTGATTTATACACTTCACGGCATGCTTGCCAAAACCTGTTCGACTGATCGTCTACTGAAATATAACAATGCTGTCAACAAACTGATAATTCTCCACTTGAACTGGGGAATATGAACCAGTTATGTTTTCCACTTAAGTCCATCTACTGTCAGTGCCGCCTATGACAGCTCAACTAGAAACGAAACAAAATTCCATTGGACTGGCAAGCACATCAGAGACTTTGAGTTAACTCCTTTGAGCTTGAGTTAACTCCTTAGGTCTGCACAGATTCTTTTATTTTAGGTCAGATCCAGTAAGCGTTGGCCAGACAAACGGAAACCATAAAGTACTCTGTTTACTGCATTTTACCAAACACCAGTCAGTATTCACATGCAGGAGTCCTGTGTTGTGATACCAAACAGATGAACCAGATTCAGCATGCTGCTATTCAGTAGGGATAGGCAGGATTTTCACTAGGTACTACAACAACTGACTAGAAGTTAATTAACTAATTGATTAATATATATATATATATATATAAAACCAAAATCATAGATGAACTGGATTAAAATGCAAATTCACTCTCTGACAGCAGGTGGCACCTATGGAACTTACAGCCATACAACGCTTCCATGGTTACTGCTGTAAACACAGCAGTTCTGTACCAAAGACTATAGAATACCAAGACGTGTCTCGACTGATCTCACCCAAGACATAAGCTTTTTATAAAGCTATTTGAGCTTAAGAAACAACATTTATTACACAGTTGTCAGATTTCATTGGTCGTAATCGTAAGCTTAGTAAACAGTTTGATGTTTCCCCATTCAAAGAGATAGAAGCTGCACTTGGATGCCCGAGAGGCGTTTTAAAGATGGCCGCCGAGTGACATGACTTTGGCTGTACTTTTAAAAACATAAAAGGCAAGATGAAAAAAACACTATCTAAAATTTACTGAAGACAGAGAGTTCGCCTCAGAGATACATATCCATTCTAAAGAGATACATGTACATTCATACAAAACCCTGCCCCAACTCAGTAGCTTATTCATGATTATTTACCCCCAATATTTCCCGTATTGTGACTGCTACAGTATTTTCTCCTCTTGGCTTTTGTCTTCGGCATCTCTGGCTACTGTTGAAGGTCATTTAGAGTTTGTTTATAAAAATGTTTTCTAACCATTATTCAGAAGTTTATGCAGTTTAAAATCTCCTCTCCAGTGTTGCCTAGTCTGCCATTTTAGCAGCTGTTTTTGTATATATAAACAAAAATGCTGCATATACTTATACATATACTTATTCTGGGAATTTTGACTTCCCTAAAAATGCTAATTCTGTCATCATTTACTCCCTCTCATGTCATTCCAAACATGTATGAGTTTCTTTTTTTCTGTAAAAAAATAGCAAAGATATTTTAAGTAATGTTAGTTAAGAAACGGTTTCAGTTTTTACTGACAGCTGTATTTTATTTTATATCCTGCAAGTCAATGGGAAACAAAACTGTTTAGTTAACAAATTTCTTTTGTGTTCCACAGAACTCTCTTACAATTTTGGAATGAAATGAGGCTGACTGAATTTAGGCTGTAATCAACATTGAATCCTGGTCTCCTGCAGCTCTTGATCCACTCTTGAGATGACAAACCTTGATGAAGTTGTTCAGGTGGCCGAGTTTGCGCATATTCGAGACTCCTTGCTGTTTGGCCACATTCTGGAGGATCTCTCGCATGTTCTCAGAGGGGTCTGGAAGAAAAAAAAAAAACGATCGAAGAGGTGTGAGGTCATCAGAGAAACAAAGATATAATGTTCTCCCTGTAACAGCATGACATAAGTAACCGCACCATTTACATTATTGTTGTGCTACAACCACAAAGAGCAGAGAAGTGCTTTATGGGATCAAATCAAGCATGGATCAGTTAAATTAGTAAGCACACAAATGCAGAGTGTTTTTGATAGATGCCGTGGGACTTCCTGACATTATCTCATCTAACAAATTCTCATAAATGACACCCCATGTCATGGCTCCTTTGGTAAGGAAGTCTTAGCAAAAAAAAAAGTATTAAATAAATGTTTAAAAAAGGAATCAACAACAGCAGAAAGCTGACATCTCGACACAACTAAATCTGTTAAAGTTCTGGAAAACCAGTTTCATCGCAGACAGAATTTAAATTACAGACAAATTATATATATATATATATATATATATATATATAAATAATTGTTTGTAATTGGTCTGTAGCACTATGCACACATACATGTGTACATATAAACATGCACAGTAATGTAATATAATACTTTTTAACTAAATAAGTCACATAAACATCTCAAAACAAAACCTGGCAACCATTCAAAACAAAACTGCGGGAATTCAGATCATTTACTCTTAAATATTTCTTTTCAACCCAAAAAAGTAAAAATATAATAGGATTTGTTTCTCTCATAAAGTAGCATAATAAAATAAACATTGTGCAAAACCAGCTTGCATAAAATATAGGCACTCTATTAAGACAAAGAGAGCACTCTTTATGACTTATTTCCTTTAGAAGTCACACAGGATGCATGTTCAGTCATCTGTACCAAAACAAAATATTCCACAGGTTTAAGCTCAGGACTTTGGCCAAATACAGGTAGTCTGTCATTCAAAGCCTTGGGGTCAATAAGATGGTTTTTTTTTTATTGTGACACTGAATACTGAAAATTCAAAAACAGTATTGTAATAATATTTCACAATATTACTGTTTTGTTGTATTTTGTATCACAGTGGTTTTTTTAACTGACCTCAAACTATTCAACGGAGGGTCTTGGCAGGAATTCATTACCGGAATACAACTGGATTAATACGGAGTTCAGCAACCCAAGACAGCCTTTTCTGACTCAAGTTACAAAATCTAGCCAGTTTAACACTGACAATTTCATTCAGAAAAGGCCATCCACACAGAGGTCATAAACAACCTCAAGGTTAACCTATGAGCTAATGAGATAGGCTCCACAAACACTAAATGACAAACAGCTATATTTAGCATATTTTGGTGTAATTTAGCGATACTGTTAACAATGCATATAAATAAATCTATTACAATGGGGACATTTTCTTTTGCAAAAATTTAAAAAAAGACCCAAAAAGTTAAGAACCCCCAGAATTCACACTTGTTTGTCCAGGATTTTAAGTTCAGCCAACAAGACAGACAACTTCAAAAGCAACCTTATTACTAAATAAAAATTCTGGCCTTGTGCACAAAAAAAAAATCAATATACTTACACCACGAACTGTGACATTTTCAGATAAGATTGTTAGTCGTTTGTATAATGTCCATCGCAGGGATGTTTGAGAGATGATTTGACAGACCAACAACTTAACAAGATTATGAATTTCATTGCTGAATTAAAAGCAACGAGTCTAATCATGTTTTCTATAATAGCAGGTACATAAAAACAAATCAATAGTCTCTTTAGTTAAACAAGATAGCTAACAAGTTAATGCATTAACTATGCATTTAGCAATAACATTGTCATTTGCAATACATTTATTATAGTGTTTATTAATCTTTGTTATTTAATAATAAGTAGGTTACAACTGCATTATAAAAAACAAAAATGCAACAATATTAATAGATGCCTTGTTAAAAGAGTAAAAAGTAATAAAAACATTAACTGGAAACAATGTTTCAAAAGTTTATTTTTCCTCCCTGCTAGTTAACTGATGTTACTAAATGAAGTTTTATCAAATTAAAAAACAACAACAAAACAATTAATTTAGCAGTATAACTTAAAAAACTAAAATGCATTACAAAAAATAATTTTGCATATTTCTTGTTGAAGCAGATTGTTGTTGGACCCCACAGTCCTGCGATGTTGAACTGAAGACATGCATATTTCATGCAACCATTACATAATAATAAAAAGCATCCGACACCTCGAACAGCCATATATTCTTTATTTTTAAGTATTGTATAGTTGCACACAAGAGCATAATGTGTACGGATCTATATGTTGCATGCTGCCTTAAAATAAGGCTGTGTCTCAAAACCAGGTGCAGCTAGCATTCAGGGGCATCATAAATGGGGTTGGCACCCGCGAGGCTGACATTCCAAACAAGCCCACGATGCTGAGAAATGCTGTCTAGGTAGGGAGTTCACTAGGTTCATCTGACTTACCTCTTGTGAGATCGAGAGGTACATTTTCCTCCCCACTGTCATTCCGACCTGTATATGTAAGATAAAATAAGACATTGAGAAGGGCACGCTTGGAGCAGGTGTAGCTGATGAAGATTGCTTCATATTCTCCTGACGCATCCGTTAATCGTCCTAACAGAGTAAGCTTAGGCTCACCTCGCATCCGTATACTTCGGATAGGACGGCCTCGGATGCTGACCGCCATCTTTAGCAGACACACTCACAACACCGGAAACCTCGAGGAATATCGCGAGAACAGGGCTTTCGAGCAGACTTGTGTCTGTCTGACTGGATCATAAATAAAACTTCAAAGTAATCAATTATTTATTTCATTTTTTTTTAGACACAATGCATAAAGCAATTATGATACTAATGTAAAATTAGTCAAAAAGTGCCAACCAATGCAAGTATGAGTTTTTTTATTTCAAATTCAATTCATTTGAACTTTATGATTTGAATGCATATGTTGAAATTAAACCAGAGATAATAGTAGAAACACCTTTAAACGTCTGTGAGCTTTAGAACATAGAAAGTATTTGATATTTTCAAAACTTATTTAAAAAAAATGTTTACCCCCTTGACAGTTTTAACTACGTTTTCACTTTTATCTTTCTTTCCTGTGTTGTTAAAGTGTGCTGTATAATGTTCAGTATATGCAACTGAACCAAAGCGTATGTATAACGTTAATGTTTATTTCATCATAAAAATATAGAAATATTTATAATCCTGGGTAGTATAATATTTTTGTAGGAACTGTGATTAAATTGGAAAGTTCACTTTTAATAGTGCTTAATCATGGGTGATATCCTTAAACTACAAGCTCGAGCTCGTCCAAACATCAGGTGTAATAGCGCCTCATCTCCAGCGGGTTTCAGTGTTGTCTCCTTTTTCTCTGACTGCAACAGAGGAAGAAGAAGAAGAAGAAGAAGAAACGTCACGTTGCGGCGAAAACAGGTATCGCTCATCCAGATGCAGGCTTAAGAAATTTATGAAGTTCATGAAATTACTGTTTATTACAATTCAGTGAAATTGGTTAGTGGACACTGGGGTCATGTGTATAACTAGCGTTAATATTTGTTAATATCTATAAAGGTGCTGTCGAGAAAACGCAGAATGTGATTCATTTGAATTAGGAGTAACGTTAATTCAGAGGGAAATAATACAAATAATAGTTTTCGCAGTCACATTCAAAGTATCTGTTCCGCTGCGAGGTACCATACGTCAATATTGTTAAAGGAAAAATGTCCATTGATAATTTAGTTGGTTCAGATGCAAAACTGTCATTGTTTGTTTACAGAATAAGTAAGTGAAGGAAAAATGGGGCGCTCATCCAAAGACAAACGCGATATATACTACAGACTGGCGAAGGAGGAGGGCTGGAGAGCGAGAAGTGCCTTCAAACTCCTGCAGCTGGATGAGGAGTTCAACCTTTTTAAAGGTAAGAGCTTCAATCTGCACGGAATAGTGGATGAATCATCATAGGAGATGTCTCGAAAGCTTGTGAACTGCCTACATAGACAGCATCAAAGCAGGCTTTTATGTTCAAATGACTGTTCATGTCCTACCTACATGCAGGTGTTAGTCGTGCTGTGGACCTGTGTGCTGCACCTGGCAGCTGGAGTCAAGTTCTGAGCCGCAAGCTCCGGTTTGTTAAATGCAAATGCACAATGCACTTGATCTGTACTGCAAGATAAAGCATAAACCGCACATACAGATACTCTTCAGTAAAGTGTTTTTATTGCAATTGGCACTTAAGCTTTTTTTTTGTCCAATTTCAGTGGAAAAGACAAGAGTGAAGAGGTCAAGATCGTCGCAGTTGACCTTCAAGCAATGGCCCCTTTGCCAGGTGTAACACAAATTCAAGGAGACATCACCAAGGTGTGGCATGCCATTATAGCAATTAAATCTATATGTGATTATAACATGCATCTATACATTTTAAAAGTAAGACACTCCAGGTGACTAATATGACTAATAGTAAAATGACTAATATATATCACCATACTTTTATTCCAGTTACAAACATTATTACATGTACAAAACATTTTTTAAACATGTAAGTTATGCAATTATATATGCACTAGTTTGCATACATTCTCAGAACGTATGAACATAGGTTAAAGCCAGGTTCAAAAGTGTTTACAGAAACAAATATCTCAGGTATTTTACCTTAAACATATTTTCATTTTGTGTGAATACTGTCATTGATTTTCATAGATTTCTACAGCACAGGAGATTATTCGACATTTTGAAGGACAGTCAGCAGACTTGGTTGTGTGTGACGGTGCCCCTGATGGTGAGAAATAACCTTGTGTTTTATTGAACATGATGTTGTTTTCTAGTCTTATTCAGCAAAATCTTGAGTTGAAGGTTTTGGCCATTTCTCCATATAGTTACAGGTCTCCACGATGTAGACGAATACATTCAGGCACAGCTGCTGTTGGCGGTATGAATTCCTATTTTCCTTAAGTCTTATTTAACTACAATAAATTAGTTAATATTAGTATATACAGAAACTTTTCAGACCCCCTTACATTTTTCACACTTTGTTATATTGCAGCCATTTTCTAAAATCATTCAGGTTCATTTTTCTTTCCTCAATATACACACAGCATCCCATATTGACAGAAAAACACAGAATTGTTAACATTTTTGCTAGTTTATTAAAAAAGAAAACTGAAATATCACATGGTCTTAAGTATTCAGACCATTTGCTCAGTATTTAGTAGAAGCACCCTTTTGATCGACTACAGCCATGAGTCGTTTTGGGAAAGTTTTTCACACCTGGATTTAAGGATCCTCTGCCATTCCTCCTCGCAGGAGGGAAACAATGGTAAACATTGGTGGACAGACATTTTTAGGTCTCTCCAGAGATGCTCAATTGGGTTTAAGTCAGAGCTCTGGCTGAGTCATTCAAGAACAGTCACAGAGTTGTTCTGAAGACACTCCTTCATTATTTTAGTTGTGTGTTGTTGGAAGGTAAATCTTCGGCCCAGTCTGAAGTCCTGAGCACTCTGGAGAAGTTTTGGTCCAGGATATCCCTGTACTTCATCTTCTTTCATCTTTCCCTCAATTGCAACCAGTCGTCCTGTCCCTGTAACTGAAAAACACCCCAAAATATATAATGCTTAATGTGTTATTTATAATTATTAATGGTATTAAGTTAGATTTAACACCACTATTAACTAAGTACTAGTTTTAATAGTTTTTGGCTACCAAAATTGGTATGGAGGACTGTGAAAATGTTCTGGTTCTGGTACCAAATCCTGAAATTTTGGTATAATAACAACACTAATAGTAACCTAAAGATAAGTTTGATATTTGTTTTTGATTTACCATATAACTGCTAGAATGTTTGCTTGAAGGCTTTGCTTACGATTTTAAGTTTTCATCTCGACAGGCTCTCAATATCACCACACATGTTCTCAAACCAGGTGGCAACTTTGTTGCAAAAGTAAGCTGTCCCATTATAATTCATACTCTTTATTACCTCTTCTACTTGTCAGAACAAGATGATTAAACCTATTAAATGTTTTCTGTGAGAAATGTCTACTTCAGTCTCACCTGAACTTGTCTTTCTTCTGTGTAGATCTTCAGAGGTAAAGATGTGACCCTACTGTACTCCCAGCTCAAGATCTTCTTCAGTTCTGTAACCTGTGCAAAACCATGCAGCAGCCGCAACTCTAGCATAGGTGAGAGGGGAATTTCATATGAAGAGGGAATACTAACCTGTACTTTGAATATTGTATTTTCCAAACATGAACCAGTGTGTTTTTGCCCTTCAGAGGCATTTGTGGTGTGTCAGAATTACTCTCCACCTGAAGGTTATGTCCCCAACATGTCCAACCCTTTACTGGATCACTGTTACGGTAACTTCAACTTAAAACAGTTCTTTCATATTTGATTGCGCTCATCTGTATGTGACATTTATTCTTACTTTAAATTGTATACGCCCAGTCTTCCTCCTTAACAATATGAAATTTGTCCCATCCAGATGTTGACTTTAACCAGTTGGAGGGGCCAAACCGAATAATAGTTCCTTTCCTTGCTTGTGGAGATCTCAGTGCCTTTGATTCGGACAGAACTTACCCACTTCAGGTGCCGGTCGGCTTCTTTTAATTCACACATAGGTTTCTATGAACGAGTAGTCTGACCTAATGCATGTTTTGCTTTATCCTCAAACAGCTTGATTCTAGTAAAGAGTACCAGTATTTACCACCCACCCAACCTCCAATCCGGCCACCGTACCAGCAAGCCTGTCAGCTCCGCAAGAATAACTTGTTAGCCAAAGAGGACTCTCCTTCTGGTGCGCTTGGTTCCCTGTCTGCTTTAGATCTCAATCAAAGTCCGGATACAGACACGGTCACATCAGGAACTTCAGATGAATCACTGATCTGAACAGTTTCTGTTCAAATTGTTTTATCATGATTGATCAACATTTATTTTTAAGATACTCAGAAAAAATGTGATCCGTTACATTTTTGTACCTTCATTTTAAAGTTAACTATTAATAATTGGTTGGTCACCCAACCATCATTCACTTGAAAGTACTATTCCTTCATATTTTGTTGACCGTGTTGGTCGCTTTTAATGTAGTTTATCTTTTATGTATTTAATTGTTTCTGTAACATTTATTACACACAGAACCTACCTTGAGTTGGAACTTTGAACCGCAGCTCAATATGTTAATAAAATGCACGTTTCAAATTAATGATTCAAAATAAGTTTGAATCCGCTCTTGTATTTTTAATAACATTTTGTCTTTAAAATCAGCATTTCAGATCTTTAGGCCTGTTGATGAATAAAGAATTAAAGCATATTTTAAGATCTAAGCCAGAAGTCAAAGTGCAAAGGTTAAGTGAAGTTTAAAATACTCAGTCAAGCGAGAAGGATCTACCATCTGTTTCCTTTCATTCGCTTGCTCAATGGTCCATGCATATTCTGGGGCAGTTTCATAATTGTAGTTTTTGTCACTAAATAACTGTCAAGCATACTACGTTTCTTGTTTTTTTTCTTGAGTCCACTGATGTGGTCTTTTTTTTACATTTATTTTTTAATGTAGTTAAGAACAGTTTGCATAAGAGTAGAATTGATGGTCATTCAGTCATGCAGAGACGATCAGTCTTGCACAGATCTCGTCTTCTCAGAGTTGGGCAGGAAAACAGAAACGTGTATGCAAAAATGGCAACCATACATCCGGTTTGTATTTTTTTTTAAACAATGTCATTGTCATGCTAGATGTTGCCTGAAGACCTGATAGTCCTAACTAGTGTTGCTGTGTCAACTTTCAGCACATTAAATTATGATCCATCTGTGTATATTCTGTAAGTGCTACTTTTTAATAGTCTATGTACAGCGTATTTGTTTGACTGATAATGTATGTGTTGGCTTACACTTTACATTGCTTATTTTTCAGTTGGTCTTTTTACCAAATTAGCAAATGCAGGTATGTAGTATTTTTTTTTTTTTTTTAGTGAATTGTATTTTTAGTAAATTTGCTAAATGTTTTTTTACTAAGGATGATTTCAACTTTTGCTTCAACCATCAGAAACACACTGTAGTGAAGAAAATATTTATTTTTAACTGAGAACAGTTAAATCTCTATTTTCCCTAAACCTGTGTTGAAGCTACAAGGATTGGACAAAATAACGTAAACTCCTGTACAGCAGTATTTCTTTTCACATTAATTATGTGGTGTTTGGAAGGTTTTTAGTGTCTCTTTTGTTTACTTTTGGTTTTTGGTCACTATTCTTCTTTGCAGATAAAATCTTGCCATGCTTTGTGTATGCAGTCATAATCAAGAAATTAGTTTTTCTTTAAAAAAAAAAAAAGCACTAAACTGTTTAGGTGTACTAAATGATGCTGAGTGTATCTTAAACTACACTGATTTAAAACTAAGTGTTATTAGTTATAGTTATTTTGTGCATCCTCTGTACATATAACAGCAGTATAGCTGTTCTTAATGGTAACAAATTAACATTTATCATATATTTCACATTTACTGAAGGACACACAAATTGTGTGTCTATGGTCTGTTTATTTTTGTAAAAAAAATTTTTACTTACAAGTTTAACTAAAACCACAATTGTATTGTTCTAGTAACTAACATGTCAGATGGTGATCGGCAAGAAATGCTTTCATTCTTAATTATCTTCCCTATATCTTCTACAAAAATATTAATGTTACATGATGGGGTTGAAGACTAACACATTTAAAGGGTCAACATCTGAAAGTGGACTTATTTATATTTATTTCAAAATTATGAGTTGTCATGATTTTGGTGAATATATTTACTGAAACTGTGACTATTTTTCTTTTAATTAAAAGTATTGCATTCAGTAAATAACTCAACCGTGTTACAAGTTTATAACCCTGTAACAATGAGAGTTCTATATTTGTGATGGGGTTGAGTGTGATGGGGTTGTGGTTTTCCTCTCAAAACTGCCACAGCTCCTCATGTTGTGTAGGAGAGTACCATATATGGCAGCAATACATTGAAAAAAAATAAAATGTTGAAAAAGAGTAATGACAAGCTTGACAACATATCATTCCTGACTATAATATTCCTCAAAAATATTAATACAAATAATTAAATTAACCATTTTCTGCACCACTGTTAAAGAGACCAGAATGATGTAATTTCTGGTGTATTATGTCACATATGAGTATAGTCTAAAATATTATGGGTGTAGAATGGAGTTCAGACTGAGGGATATAACTTTTTATATATATATATATATATATATATATATCTTGCAGTTTTTCCAGATAAATATTTTTCACAATGAAGAAACACAAATAAATGCTTACATTATTGTGAAAAATCACAAACACTGACATTTTTCTAATCATTTTTAATGTAAAAAATGAAGTGAAGTGACTCAAGGACATGACCCAATGCTTGGTTTAAAGATAGATGTATTTTATGCACAAAAAATATTAAAACGCAATCATTATTTTAATTCATCGTAATGGGCATACCAAAGTATGTAAACCATTTTGGAGAACCACCACTACTGAAATCATACAGAATCCCAGGGAACAACCCATGTACAGTATCAGTGCTTATGTTCCTGAGGGTTCGTTTTTGTTATGTTCATGGTACTATGTATTCGTTAACATTTTCAATGACTCATTCAACCTGCATCCCTTATACAGAGCTCAACGTTAGTCTTCAAATGATGACTGTCAGTGACCAGATGGATCTGACATGTTGTTTCCAGGATTGGGCTAGATGCACTTTCTACGTTGATTCAACAATTATTGGCCAGCAAAATTACTCTAAAAATTGCTGTAATCTTACTGTCACGGGTGAGCAGCTGTTACAGGGAGAAACTGGAGAGAAGCTCCGAACTATTATCATCCAATGTGAACTTAATGCTACCAAAACAGGCCAAGATGTCACCATTACAGTGTGGAGGACATGTAAATAGCTTTTTTTAAAACCATTGTAATAAAACATTTTTTTGTCTAGGCAGAGGACAAAGATTTAACATTTTAAACTCCTTTTTTCCCCCCAGCTTTAGCTCTTTCTGTTAAATACGTTTTTACATTATCGGTTATCCTGGGGACACTGATTCTGCTCTCTTTGCTCATCTCCATTATCATATGCATTATCTATGTGACCAAAAATCAAGGTAAGCAATATTCTCTTGTGTAATTCTGGTTATATGTCAGAGAATGATTTCACACTTATATCTTAGATATCTGAATGATTTATTACCAACCATTAAATAACTAACATACGTACGGTTTTTATTTATTTTTTTCTCTCCAAAGTTTTCAGTGTTCTACAAAATGTATTAATTAATCTATTTGTTTTTTGTTTATTTTTAAGGGTATAGAGAAAATTTTCATCCAGCTAGGTCAGTGCATATTATTCAGCTAAATTAATTGGTATAAACCTACGATTATCTAAATGTTATGTTTTGTTTTCTTACAGAAATCATGTAATGGACAATGGTGAGTGATTTTGGATATTTCTATTAGTAGAAATGCTTATAATGCCAGGACAAACTTCCATTGCACATCTACTATTGGATGGACAATTCTGAGGTTTTGACTGGTATGATGTTGACATAAAATTCACAACAAATTCTCTCTTTTCTTTAGACAACAAAAATGCAAATTCTGGTACTGCTGAAGAGCAGGAAGGGAAAACAGAGGTACACATATATATATTATTGATTGATTTACTGGTAACATGTGTAATGTTTAATTTCACCATGTTTTTCACAGATAGTACAGGATGAGCTATTATATGCCACAGTGAATCATTTAGGTGCTGGTGAAAACTCTGGCCCTGCAGTGAAGTTTGAATCAGGAACTGATTACGCCACAGTGGTCTTGCACTGATCCTGCAGCAACTTCATGGATTTTTTTTTTCCTTCAGGGATTTAATCCACTGAAATAAAAATTATATGTGATGCTTAAGCAAATCTCTTATGTGTTTCATGACTTGATTTTAGATGTATAATACATTCACCAGAAAGAATCTGTTCACTTGATAAATCAGAAAGTGGTTGAATTAGTAAACCAAACAGAGCTGACATTAGGTTTGCTATTGGCATTCTTTCCATTCTTTCCAGCAACCAGGAAAGTCTTGATGACAAATCTTGACACACCTTGATGACAGGTAGGCCTGTAGTTAACTTTAAACCGTTACTCTTCCATTTTCTTCTGAGGTTAAACTACAAATTAAAACTTCAAGTTATTCTGTAAGCTAGGTTAGCATAGGATAGGTCAGCACAAGATTTGTTTTCAAATACTACACGCAGAAATCATAATTTTTTCAGTTTATATAAACCGATAATGAAATGTGTGGAAATGCCCCCATTGTGTCCTTATCGATAGACAGACTGACCGTATTGAAATCATGTTGTACTGTATAGAGTCCACTAGATGGCAAACCGAGATTGCTCTTCACTGACAGGCAAGGTATTAAACGAAGCTTGTAGAAAAACGCTATGTAACGTTAGTGGAGGCTGCCTGGGTCATGCGAGTACGTCCTATGTATAATTACGTTGTCCAGAAGCCCTCTTATTGATTTGTGAACGTGTTCAAATGTGACGTGAGTTATATTTCTACCACTTTCTTACCACACGATTGTTTTCGAGTATGTTACTGTTCTGTGTTATTTGTTTTAACGATGAATTTTACTTCAGAGCAACCACAGACAGGATTTTAAAGCAAAAATGTAACTTTAATCTTATCACTTCTTAAGCTTTGTTCTAACGTTAATTTCAATAAGATGGCTTTTTTATCTATAAGAGGTTTTAAACATAAATAATGTAATTGCATGCTTGCATGAGATAAAGTTAAAAGTCACATCAGTCGCCTCTAAAATTAATATTTACTTTACTGGTCGCCTCATGGGGTATCCATATTAGCTGCTTTCCCTGTTGAAAAAACAGCATATGCTGGTTAGGTATGTTTTGAAGCTGGGATGCTGGATTATGATGGTCCTTTTGATCAGCAATGGATCTGCATCCCAGCTTCAAAACGTACCTAACCGGCATATGCTGGTTTTTTCAGCAGGGTTACAGATAACACCTGTTTGACACCTTTTTGAAATAAATAAAATTAGTTGACTGTAATTACTTCTGTAATGGAATTGGTAATGAAAATGTTTGCTTTTATGAGCAATGACATACTGTTAGGTGTCAAAATACAATTTCCATATAAGCAACACAACATAAACCCTTTAGATATATAAAACCTGAAGAAAACTGTCTGCTAGTATTCTCATTCACCGATGTCAGCTGAAATCTGCAAACTTTGTTAAAGCACAGCTTTTCTTTTGATGAGATTAATCACTCTGAAATAACAGAAATATCCACACTGATGGGTCCAATTCTGCAAAAAAATAGTAACTGGGAAATAGCTATATGTATTTATGCTGTCTGTGTTGATATATATGTTAGTGCAACGCATCTGAAAGCATCCAAAACCAACCTAATGACCAGATTTCCACCAAATGTGTGGAATATCCACCAATAGTTTTACATGGATACAATCAAGTTTTTACCAAATACAGTATGTGATGTAAATTAATCAGAGACTGTGACTGCAATTACAAACTTTTCCCCCTTTCCCAAAGGAAATCAGTAGATCATTTTGATTAGAGGAAGGGAAATCAAGCAGCTGAAGGATAATGTACAGTCTAGTGTCATGACAAGCATAAATAAATATGACTGATCTGTCACATGTGACATAATTCTCAGAGGCAAACGCTTGTGCCTGCATTTCACTTCAGATGGGCCCTGAATTATAATGCACTGAAACCTTTTTACATAGCCAGTACTAGACAAGCTCACATTTTGCACATAAACCTGCAAAAATAAACACCAAACTATCCCACATGTTCAATAGCAACACAATAATTTTTCATTACTGTATAAATTACAAAATACAAGAGAAGAACAGCATGATAGCTCTGGGAAGAATCTGGATGGTGCTGTAGGGTTTACCTTGACATAAAGCAATAATGCATATGCAATAAATGAGTGACAATGCAGCTACTCTTTCTCTCTCTCTTGCTTTCTCTCCCTCTCTCCTTGTCATATACACTCATTGTCTTTCTCTCATAATCTGCAGGTCGAAATGGACCAAATTACTGCATAGACAACAATGGAAAACCACAGTCTGGTGAGAGCGAGCGAGATTGTACATGCAGTTTTTATGAGGTAAGCTGTTATGGCTCTAAACCCTTTCACTCTCAGCATTCAAATGGGAACCTGCCTTCACTTAGAACCAGAAAATGAACCCAGCTGACTGCATCACACTAATGTAAACTAGAAACCAACAACAGACAGTGGTATGAGAGTATTTGATCAAACACAATACAGTATTTGATCAAACAAAAGATGTTTTTTTTTTTCTTGCAAAACCAGTTTGGTTGGAAACATATACTAAATTTGTGCACTGATTGTTTTCACCTAGATCCTGCACAAAGAGGATGACAATAATACAACAGTAAACAGTTGGCAGCATCTCTGCTGAGAAAAATGGGAGACTGTGAGTGAGAAAGAGAGACGGAGGGAGAAAAATCGAGCTGCTGCAGTATCCCTACACTGCTGAGGCTAGGACTGCATGACTGACTGGTGTGTTGCAAGAGAGAGAGAGAGAGAGAGAGAAGGGAGAAAGAGAGAGAGAGAGAGAAGGGAGAAAGAGAGGGAGAGAGAGAGAGAGAGAGAAGGGAGAAAGAGAGAGAGAGAGAGAAAGAGAAAGAGAGAAGGGAGGGGGGATGGGAAGGATCTTGCTTGGATGAGGTGCAAGCAGGAAGGCAGCAGCATCATCTCTTTTGTAGCGTGCTGCTGAGGGAACTTGCCGCCTAGAGCCGCGCAGGGTGCTCACTCCTCGCAGGCGCGCACAGCGCCAACGCCTCTCCCGCACTGGCCGCCGCAAGGACAGCGACAGCCTCCGTTACAGGCGCAGCACTGCTTGTTGCAGCGGCACCATGGCGCAAGCCGCTAAGCAGATCCGCAAGAACAAGGACCTACAGGAGCTCGCAGCTCAAGAGCTGCGAGAGAAGGAGGAGGAGAAGATCAAGAAGAGGAACCGATCGAGAGACCGTAGACGCAAGGTAACAGAATAAAAAAACAACAACAACCTCCTTGCTCTTTTTTTTCGTATCGAGAAGGATACACACACCTTCACACATATCACAGACTCATTGTGTTAACCAGTCAGCTAGAGCTGGTCGTTCACCGATTATGTTTGAGGGAGATGCTGAGATGTCTGGCAGGGCGGACGAGGGGGGGGGGTCATGACTGAGATGATTGGTTAAGTAGCTCCTCGGTTCTCGGGGGAATATCCTGCTCGATCAATTTAAAAGCAGATGCTGTTTATGAATGCGTTAAAGCAAACCCGATTATTTTATGTATTCAGATGTACCCATCACAGGCTCCATTGTTGTCGCGTTCCCGCCGCCTGTCATTGGCATGGTACACCACCTCATATCAATGCCGTAAGCGTGAACTTTAGCAGAACGTGAGAGTAATGTCTACTCCTGCTTCTGCGCCCATACTCATTACAGTTTGTATGATGGAATGGGAGCTGAAGTGCATCATGGGAGCTCTGCTGCTGCTTCTGCCTACTTACTTACCTTACCTTCCAATGTGCATACAATGATGTATGGTGGCATGCATGCAGATTTTGGCTTTGCACGAGAGCAGAAGTACACGTGACTCAGGTTAGAGCTGAAGACAAAACAGGGGCCGGGGTGATGACTCTGCTCCCGTCTGCTCACCAAGGCTCATAAAACCTGTCAGCTTAGCATTTATCAGCGTGCTCGCGTAACTACACGATCGGGCAGAGATATGTGGCCGGGGGTGGTAGCATGTCAGTGTAGCGCCAATTAACGGAAGCGAGTTGCTGACACACGCGCAGTGACACAAAAAGATACTGGAGTCTAAAGATCACTCTGAGGAGGACTGTCCTTGAGGGTTGGCTGTTTAATCTTTGGTGGGACGCCTGATGAAGCATTTGACAAGGCTGTCAGTGACCTCTTGAGATTACACAGGGGTCTGGAAAATTGAAGATGGGACATGTACGATGCTTTTTTGATTTGATGAAAATCGTGTTATGTTTAATAAGCAGTTCAACACTCACTCTGTATATGCTACCTTTGAGCTTTTTCTACGTTAGTGCGTTTGAACTGAATTGTGTTAAAATGCAAACCGTTCGTTCCCTAAGGCCTAATGTATTGTGACTTTACAGTACAGCTAATGCAAGATACAGATGTTTGTATGAGCTTAATTGAAAATTGTGCAGCTCAGCTCAGTCACTGCACATGAGTTCGACCACTGGCACACAGAAGGGTAAATACTGGTACATAAATAAAAACCAAAAAAGAGAGGAATATTGTATGATTAGATTATGTTTTGTAACTAAGTAAGTTGAAATCAGGGCCCATAATTCATAAACAACTGGTAAAGAAAGAAAAACAATTCAAGATTAAGCCAAGAATTATACCATCTCAAAAAATGTTAAAAATGAAATGTATACATGGAAAATAATTCCCAATAATATCTGTAGCATGCATTTACAAAGTGCTTTCGTTTAATGTCGACTCTACATTTATTAGCACCATTTATCATAGAAGTCAATGTGGTGCAGCGATTACTATGATAAATTAAAAACGGCACTTCATGTCATAAAGATTGTCGACCCCTAGTGTCATTGTGTTCCTGAAAACGTGTCAGTTTAGCTTAGGTCTCAGAGCTTTTTTGGACTGTCTGTGGCCTTGTGAGATCTCAGCTGTTGGTGGACAAACAGTTGTGTTGTGATTTTTACACATCCCCGAGGTGGATGTCCAGAGAAAAACGATGTCAAGTGCCTAGAGTGTGAGACACTGAGAAACTGTCTGTGTTCCGATTGGAGTATTAGCTCTTACTGCATTATATACTGCATTCTATCTTTTTTTTTTTTACATCTGTATTCTGTAGCTTTTAAAATATCAAACAGTATGCAATATTGTTGTCACATTGTGCATTTAATTCAGTTTTTTTTTCAATTTATGTTGTTACATTTTAAATGTACTTTTGTGCAGTAATATCTTGTTAGAAAAAGTTCAGAAAAAATGGTAAATTACAAAGCACAAAATGAAATGTTTATTTCTCACTCTGGAAATCAAAGTTTATGCACATTGTCGAATGTTCTTCACCCCAAGTAAATACTGTTCTTTTAAGAACTGTTCATTGAATCGTTCTTTGCCGAAACCAGGTGTACCATACATACGGTTGCTTTGCTCTACACAGTATGCATACTGCAGAAACAGAAGTATGCTATTCTAAACATAGCCTTTGAGAAAGACACAAGAAGGGTGCTCTTTAATTCTTTGGAAATGGCTTACAGTATTGCGCATCATTTACTAGCTGCTTTGTATTATTTTCACTTATTAAATATGGGATCTGTTCTGCAGAAGTACAACACAGAATTAATTACACAGTACTTTTATGTCTCTAAGCTGATCTTGCCGTGTGTGTAAGATCTTATGCCTCACATCCATATGGCTTACACACGGCCTGGCCCAGATTCCCATACAGCAGAGAGCATGCATTTGTCTTGTTACCTAATAGGAGAAGGTGAAGTCACACATATCAGTAAGTACCTTCAGTCACGGGCTATATTTATTCTGTGCCTGAGTCGCTACCAATCTGTCCGTGATCCTGCCAACTTGAAGGGATGCGTTGCCCAGGATTCTGGAAGGTTCAGTTGTGATCTATGGGGAGATGCTTTTGTAATGCTGTGTTGGCACCACTAGAGGCAGCAGACTGGAAGAGCGAGAGCTCCACTGAGAGTGGGAGTGACAGGTGAAATATAGCAGCATAATGTCAGAGATCAGGGTTAGCCCAAGTGCATTATAATTAAGTACCAGCTGTGGTCATAATAGCATAAGACCACATTTGCTATGTAAGCCGCACTGCTTAACTTTAATACTGTCACTGATAAAGACTTAAAATATCTCTGGATTCCTGTCTGGCCAACAAAACGTGAAATACCCTGAAAAACACCTGTATTCCTGTGTAATTGAGTATTTCCGGGTATTATCTTGTATTTTTAGTCAGGACAGAGAAAATAGGTTCATATTGTTCATTTCAAATGGTATATTTCTTTTGGCCTTGACTTGGTACATTTTCACTTTAGCTTTATTGAAATGTTCATCGCAGACTAATTTTGCACAAAAATATCAGATGAATGTGGTGAATGAATAGGGAAAAAATATATCCATCAGTGCTAATTAATTAATTTCAAACCTAATAAAATTACATTTTTATCAATATTTTTAAAGATGTATTTGGTGGAAACATGTTTAAGTGTTTCATGACTCTTTAAAGGTTACAATGCTTTTTTTGTATTGTACTTCTTCGCGCTTAGTTGATAGACATGAATATTTTACAGAGAAAATATTTATTTGTATTCTCATTTGATTAGTTACAGTCAAGGCACACAAACGCTTTGTGGCCCTTGAAGCTTTTAGAATATTTTTGCTGCAGGCATAATTGCTTTGAAATAGATCTCCTCCAAAATTAAATATTAAAGCTAGAGCTGAGTCATTTTTTTGTCTTGACTTAAAATGGTTGTATTTCACATTTTTCCTTCTGACATATAAAGTGCAAAATTGTTTAATAATTGCTAGATTGTATTTATTTTTACTTGTATAATGAACTTTGAGACACACTAGTCCCATGTGCACAAATGTAAATGTTCAAAGTTTGACGTCCGATATCTTGTAAGTACTGTTGGTTTCGAGGAAGCAGGTGTAGTATTTCACAATAAAAATATGACTCAAAGACATGTGGAATATTGTAAATGGCCATTTTCATTCTTTTGATGCTTGAGTGCACAGGGATATAATAGTGAAAAAGTGTTGAGATACGGTTAAGGTTTTGTTAACCCGACACTGCTTTGTATGATTAGACAATAGAATATATTTTGCCTTTGATATTTGAACATTTCCGGTTAAGATAAAGATTTGATTAATGTGTTCATTACTGTCTTCTTTTACACTGTAAGAAGAAAGCAAGTTATTTAATCATGTATATGGGGACGGGGTTAGTATTCTTTGTGCCATCCACTGCGTTTTGTCGTTCTTTACATGAAGTCATGAAACCTTTTATGTTTATTTCTAAGGGAAACCTTATCTTTTAACTGTTTAGAATTTGTTATTTGGTGTGCATGTTAGCGAATATACCTGTATATATACTGTTCAAGGTTTGTTATTTACATTTCTAAGGCTCAGCTTGTTATTTCTGCACATACAATACAATCAAGCTATTGCAAATAGTGTAGTATGCATACTAAATGAATGACTACTACATTGATTGGCCATAAATACTATATATTTATTTAGCAAACAGTGCATACTACATTGATCAGAAATGATCAGCTACAGATATTTACAATGCATACAACTTAGTAAGAGTATGCGCCCTCATTGATTTAAATGTATGTTGAAAGAATTGCATAATATATTTACAACACTACAAAATGTTCATTTACTACATACATTTTCAAACATTTTCTTGGCATTCAATCTACACAGATTTGCAAGGATAGCCTAAATGCATTATGAATAATACTTCCTGGTCTCACGGCATAAATGTATCTTGGTGCACTTTTTAGCAAAACACGAAATATGTACCAACAAGTACATATCACTGTAGTTTCTAAAATCACTGAACACTAGAAGCAGTAAAACTTTGACGCCTTTTATTCCTTTTCACTCAAATTTGCAGAGTTTCGATTCATGAAGTGTCATTTTTGCACAGAAGAAAATCATGTAATGACAAAACAATGTTAATATGCTGGGATATCTGAAAACCGATGCTTTCTAATGTTAGCATCACACATCTGTGAGTTTTTAAAGATGATAGGGCCAACGTGATAGAACATTAACTTTTAGCAACATTCAACAGATATTGCAATTCTAAACCGCCACAATACATGCCTATATCAAGGTAATAAATACATCAGGGTTCATCTATTGAAATGTTGTTTTGGCACCAGGCAGTGGACATTTCTCTTTGAAACTGTGGTGAAACATGTAGTTATGCACGTAAGATGGTGTTGCAAAAAAAGTGCACTGAGGTACTTGTATTTATGAGAGCAGGTTGGAGTAATATGCATGCTAAATCTATATAGTATGTATAAAATGAGTCAATGTTTTAAGCATACTCCATGTAAAGCATAGTAAACCAGTAAATCATGCAAATGTTTACACACATAGTATTAGTACATTAATTGAGTGCATGTTGCTCAAATTTAGTATGCATACTTACTGAAATTAGTATGCAAAAATACTGTGCCTTGAATATCTTTTGCACGTTTTCTCTGATTAAGAATTTTGACAAAGAGCATAAACTAAGCAAATCTATGTAATCCAACTGTTATGCCTTGACACACAGATGTCTCATTTCCACATTACCTCTTAGTGTGTGTTATAGTATGTGTGCTTTTCTCTGTGAGTCTTGCTCCATTAACCTTTGCCAGTTCAAAATAACTCAAACACACAACTGTTGACACTACATCATACTGACACTCACAATATGGGGTATGTTTTCTTTTGGTGGACCACTATCTCTTAAAACGTGGATCTCACCAAGAACACTTCTAAGAACGCTGCAACAGCTCTAATATGACATCAGTAAATCAAGGACGAATAAGAGAGTGGCTAATAAAAATGTATGACTGCCATTTAACTGTAAAACATTTTTTTTTACAGTTTTTTACATGATTTTATTTTATCGTCGCTGCACAAAACTCCTTTCTATAGCATACTTGCTCTTATTTCTTCTGGGATATTCCATGTAGCCTACTTGCCAGTCCTAATTCCAGTCATAATGTGCAGAAATATCGACGTTCTTTGCACATGACAGAGCAGCGTCCATTAGACTCAAAGTGCTTTGTCTCCCACATTAGGCAAGGAGCCCATAAGCTACGATTACACAACCCTGATTAAATTGACACTGAGTTCTGAATATATGTGGTGGCCCCTGCTCAATATAATGCTTCTCACATATGGTCCCTTATGGAACGACAGGGATGAAATAGCTTACCTATAATGTCCTTGTAGGGACAACAGAGGAGAAGAGAGCATGAGGTGCGTTCTCTAAACATGCTGCTCACTTACACGCATGCATACTCAGCATCTTTGCTTTGAAGCAGTGTTATCGACAGATGTGGGTGGGGCAGTTCTCGTCTGTCTTCTGCTTGGAAACAACCAAGCAGCTCTGTTACTCTAATCCTAATCTATTTATTATTCTCAGAGTCTCCCCAGCTGTGGTATCCTTCTTGCCCCTAACACATGCATGTAATCACTTATAAGATCATACTGTGCCCTGAATACTGCAAATTTTTCTTTTTTAGTGCAACAAATGACACTTGAGGTTTCAAAGAATCGTGTTGATGCTGCTCATGATATGGACCTTGATATTGATATGTTATTGCTTAGATTGTTTCACATTGTCTTAGCACTCCCGGTTGTCTCAGGAGTAATGAATAAAAATGAATTTCAGTAAAAGTAGCAGTGAATGACTTTCTTTGGTTTACCTGAATAATTTGCATAATTGATGTTTCTCCACTCACATTGCTTTCAGCATTTTTCCGTAACAATTGTGATGCACCTTTTCAAAGTGTGTAGTTTATACACAACCATTAATCAATCAGGCTTGTCTTGCATATGTAGTCTAAGTATTACGTAAATATGGTATTCTGCACCCTCCTTTCAAAAATGATATTCATACTAGGTTAGTATACACTACATACTTCAGTGCACTGACTTAATATGCATGTTGCAAAGATTTTCTTTATTACCGATGTAGTTTTTTTGTATAATCTTCACTCATGTGTGAGAGTTCATGACCAACCCGATCTCATGGCAATTCGTGCATATTTTACAAGGTGACTAATTCATACAAATTCGTATGACCTCAGTCGTACAAATTCATATGTTTTTTGCTAAATCGTAAGTATTTTACAAGTTGCCAATTGGTATGAATTTGTACGAATGGCCTACCCCTAATCCTGCCCCTAAACCTACCCATCACTGGGGTTTAGACAAATCATACAAGTGAGGTCATATTCATTTTTACGATTCATTTAATTTTTTTTTCCTTGTACGAATACATACGAATTGGTCGTGAGACTGTGTTGTCATGACATGAACTGCTTTTGTTAGTTTTTTGAATTTGCTTTTAGTGCTTTGTAGCTTATAATTACACTACTTTTCAAAGTGTGGGGTCAGTAAGTTTTATGAATATATTCTATTCTAACAATCCTGAATGGATCACGATTTCCACCAAAATATTAAGCAGAAAAAGAACATTTTCATGATTTCCAAATCAGTATATTACAATGGTTTTCAAATTTAGTTAAAATATTTTACAATAAAACAGTTTTTAATTGTTATACTTCACAATATTAATAAATTATTACATTTTACTGTCTATTTGATCAAATAAATGCAGTCTAGGTGATGTTTTGATGCAAAAGAGATCAAAACATCTAAACATTTTTAGGGTTAGGATTATAGTAATTTTATAATAAAACAAAGTTTTGAATGGTAGTCTATAATTTAAGTATGTAAAAAAGTATTTTAACATAAATCAAGTACATACTTTACTTTTCAGTTTTTACACAGTCACTAACTATTTCTGCATATATGCAACTGAACTCTTCAGTTGCGAAAAAGTACGAATTCAAAGTTGATGTAGAATGCAACTCAAATCATTTGAATATGTATCCAAATCATTGAGGGGTGCATGTTTTAAGTATTATGATACTTGATAAATGTAGTATGCATTCTTGATTAGTGTTGCATGTATAGAACTCTGAAAAACATGCACCCCAAAGCTAATCAACACAAATTATTGATAAAGTATACCACACAGATAAAGTTTGAATTCTGTGTTAAGCAATTACAGGCTTGGATGTGTGCTATGTACCCCAGTTGCCTGTAATGCTATTCCCTTGTGACCTCTGGTCCTAATCGACACAAGTTAACAATTTCTTTCTCATATTCCCAGATTAATGTCATATGTCTTGCAGAATTATACTAATCCCTGCAAGCCTGTCTAGATACGTTGGATATGACTTGACCTTTCTTTTCTTTGCGGCTCAAATCGTGTCGTAAACCAAATGACCTTCCGTTTTTGTGACACTCTCGCTCTCAAAACAGCCAATTTCAGCAAAATTACAAGCTGTGGATATTCAATTGATGACTGCAGTTGAGTCTCTGATAGAAAGTAAACATAATATTTCCGCTGGCTATTTATGACCTTGGAGAAATACAATGGCTTAAATTCCCTCCGTCCTCTCGCTGTTCCATTATCAAAGTCTGGAAATGTCTTGTGTTTGTGTGTGTGTGTGTTGATATCTGGTGTGTATGTGCAACTCCATTACCACACTCAGCATTCGTGCATGTGTGTACATATGAGAAAGAGAGAGGGAGATGCCTCGTAAGAAACAAGAGGAAGGAGGCAATCACTAATGGAGGGAAAGTGAAGTTCAAGGAGCAGTCTTTTTTCTTTTCTTTCCATCCATGGTTTAAAATTGAATCAGTGATGAAGTATTTATACGAGCATGGTGTGGCTTTTCCAGTCCAGTGCTTCAGTGGAGTGCAGAGTGAGAGAGGGGAAAGATCTGTAATATTGCCAGCACGAGTGCTGTTGCCTTCCTGATATGCATGTGTGTTTATGGGCCACAGCTACAATAACAAGAGCACAACCTGACAGTAGTAGTTGATTACGAGCAATAAGCAGGTCTGGTGGGAGAGATGAAGGGTGCCGTCATGTGTGTCTCAGGCTCTGATGATGAATTCACCCGCACTGCCTGTAATGTTGTCCTCTGTTTACTTGTGGTGCAATGTTATGAGGTTTTTGCTGGATATTGACTGTTTTTTGTATGCTTTTCTGTGTTATTATTAAATACACAGTGAATTCCTTTAATATCAGCTATATTAAAGTAGGGTGACCACGATTTTGCTGAGTAGAAAATTCTTCTGGATATTTTTTGGATCTAGAATCACACTGTTGTCAAGATGTAGATGAATGTATGCCTTCGTTGAGGCAGAATTGGAGAAATTTAACATTAAATCGCTCACCAATGGGGATCCTCTGCAGTGAATGGGTGCCATCAGAATGAGAGTCCAAACAGCTGATAAAACATGACCGTAACCTACAAGTAGGCCTATAATCAATACGAGTCCAGTCCATAAATGAATAGCTTGTGAAGTGAAAAGCTGCATGTTTGTAAGAAACAAATCCAGCATTCATTTTTTCTTTCTTTATTTATTTTTTCTTTAAACCATCACTTCTGGACATAATCTATAATAAGATGAATATGCAGAACTTATGCACTATTACCTTCAACTTTTCCCTTTATTAATTCCTAATTTGCTGGTTATTAATAGTTAATAAGGTCACGTAAAGGCATTATTATGTGCTTAATTACTACTAATAAATTGCTAAAATTCTATCATTATGCATGCTAATTAGCAACTTAAGAGACCCTAAAATTAAGTGTTGCCATCCCGTTGTCATCCAATGCAGTATTTGTTTAGAACTGTTTTTAGACTGTTTATTTATTTATAAATTGTGCTTGATCTGTGCATATATCTCTCCTGATTCATTATTATGGATTGAGGATTCAACAACATTTCCAGCTAGAGTCTATCTAATAATACATTATTAAAATCAAAGGATGTATCTGTTAATATTATTTTATGAACCCGGGACAACATGAACTAATAACAAAGAGTTGTATTTTTTATCAACAAATGTAAAAAGAGATTAAAAACCCTGTAACATGTTGCTTATTGTTAGTTAATGTAATTTAGTTAGACTTGTCGTAGCACTTGCATGTTATTAGTCTTTCGTTGGTTTCGATTGTTGGTATTTTTTGCACACTTTGCTCAAAAGCATCTGCTAAATGACTAAATGTAATAATGTTAGTTAATGTAAAGTTTTACTGACTGCTAGTTAGTGCTAGTTTAATATAGTGAATTACAATCAGTTAAGGTGGTTGACCAAGTAAGTCCTGCTTGTTAATCAAGTCAGTGTTGAAATAACCACTCCACAAGGCTAGAAACCAAAACACAGCAAAAGAAAGTTGTGTCAGCGAAGCACAGAGATACAATTTTATTAGGCCTGTTTGTTTATGTGAGAAAGACAGAAAGAGAGAGAAACAACTAGAGAGAGAACGAGATTCTAAGAGGAAGTTGTAAGAGTGTAGCCAGCGGCTTCTCAAAGTAAAAATACCATTTGTTTCTCTTCTAGACAGACCTAACATGAGCTCTGAGGTTGTTAAGCAGTGATATATGCTTCTATAAAAGCCACTTATTTCAGCTTCATTTTATTTTTTTATATACGTAATGTATATTAAAGGTTTCATTTCAGAGTGTGTAGAGAGGCGCTATCATAATTCTTGGATCCACCAATTAGAGAAGTCACTGATAACATGAAAACAAAAACCACAGCAAAACAGCTCATTAGCAAACTCTACTGAAACACTATGGCTAATGCCACTGATATAATAATACAAAAACATATCTGTTTTAAATAAAGGCTGTTCTTTTTACTTTTTTTTTACTATGATCATACCATTTGGCTATAGGAGTGCTCAATGTCTGATTTTACATAGAACTATAGGTTTTCTCCCAATATGTTAATATACAGCCTATTAAAATAATTCTGTAAATAAGAATCTGAAAAGAAAGAAGCTTTAAATAAAAATTTTAACCTGCGTGAATAAATTCAACCACCTGTCACGTTCTTTGTCTGTTTAGTTCTGTTAAAGTCTGTGTTTTTGCATCTTTGTTTAGTTTAGTTTTCATTGTGTTAGTTTCAGTTTTGTCTTCCTGTCTTCCTTCCTGTTTGCCCATATATGGTCTTTCCTGTGTTGTAATGTAATTATTAGTTGATTTTCTTCCACCTGTGTTTCCCCAGCTGTGTCGTGTCTTGTGATTAGTCTTCAATTTATAAATCCCCTGTCTTTTGAGTTCTAGTTGGTCAGTCAGTGTGGATGTTATGTTTTGTTGATGTAATCTTTGCTTTATGAGTTTATTATTAAAAGGAAACTTTAAGTTTATTTGAACTCCCATCTCTGGCGATCTCCTTTTCTTCGCTCCACCAACACAACCGTGACAGATTGACTGACCCAAAAAGAGAGAATGAAGAGGACGATGATTAGTCCTGAGGAGATCCTCCGCCGTCTCCTCGATGGGCTCACTCCACTTCCCGGTCCGAAGGAGCAACGGCCAGGAGGCCATCCTCCCTTGCCTGGCTCACGGCTCGCTTATTGGCGAAGACCGCTCCCAAACCTAGTTCCTGTTTTTCGGCCCAGAGAGCCGATCCTGTTCCCTAGATTACGGCTAAAACGACGGAGTCCAGTTCCTGAACCTCAGCCTGAACCTGCGCTTCCCGAGCGCCTGCCTGAACTCGCACTTCCCAGGCGTCTTCCTGTCTTCCTTCCTGTTTGCCCATATAGGGTCTTTCCTGTGTTGTAATGTAATTATTAGTTGATTCCCTTCCACCTGTGTTTCCCCAGCTATGTCGTGTCTTGTGATTAGTCTTCAGTGTATAAATCCCCTGTCTTTTGAGTTCTAGTTGGTCAGTCAGTGTGGATGTTACGTTTTGTTGATGTAATCTTTGCTTTATGAGTTTATTATTAAAATGAAACTTTAAGTTTACTTGATTGACAGAGGTGCATCTTATCTATACATGGTCTATATTTATCTCGTATAAGATGAATTTGGTTCATTATGTTGCAGTAAATCCATGGTAAATCCATGAATAGCACGAGCAGGACAAACAATGACCGGGACTGTCATATACATAACATTATAATATGATTTTTTTTTAGAGTTTGGCTGTCATGCTTCTGCACGTTGTTGCATGAAGAATGCGTCCACAAAAGGAGTTCATTCTGAGCCATGCAGATATGTTCACTTCTGCATTCGGGGCACTTTGTGCAGATAGCCTAGTCGTAATATTAACATTGTGTGAACTACTCTTTGGAAATGAATGACTTCCGGTCTGATTCTTGTCGTGTGCAGTGGAAAGGCGGCTTCAGACTATACGATGCTGCACGAACATTCATCGCAAACCGGTGTGCGTGATGTCATCGGACAAGACAGAAAATAAGAGGACAAACAAACAATGGGTAGTAAAAAGCGTGTTTTGCCCTGACTTGTTATTAGAAAACCCCCAAAAAGAAAGAAAACACGACGGACACAAAGCTGGATGGCATTAAGAGTTCTGGATTCATGTGGAATTGCGGGACCCGACCAGATTTCGGTAACTCTGCATATCGAACAGCATATCTGCACTTTACTCTTTTAATTGACCCACCAGTACAGCCTTCACTCTATCTGCGCACTGCACGCATTTTATTTGCATGGTCTGTGCACGCAGCATGTTCATAACAAACTCCGAGCAGGCTTTACTGGACGGTGGTAAATTAATATATGGCCCTCGGAAAGAACAGGTTGTCGATGAGTGACAGAACAGAATATGGATGAAGCAAAATAGGCTATTTGTGTCGTTGAAGGATGTTCTGCTCGGTTTGTATTTTGCTTAACCTATTGGCCTCATTTTAAAAGACAGATGTCTTATTTATTTATTTTTCTCTGTGACACTTTGCCTACTTTAACAGAAAAAAAAAGAATTTTGACAAGATGAATAAAAATAGCTAGGATACAATCTACACTTTTTCTCTCTCTCTGGGAGACTTTTTCCTATTGTGATATAGCAGAGCGGGAGGATGTGGGATAAAAGCTTGTGTTAGCGGGACTGAAAAAAAAAGACCAGAGGATGTTATGGACTATGAAAAAGAACTGAAGTAAAATAGTTTTAATTTGACCCTTATTTCACTGTGTCGTGGTAGTCCCTTATTATAAATGCAGTATTGTTGCCTTAACTCCAAACATTTTCTCCACAGGTATGATGGAAGTTGTCGTGTACGACAGGGAAAAATTAAACATGCTAGTTTTTCTGTCTTGAGGTCGTGAAGTGTCGCAGGGATGTCGTAGACTATGACACACTACAAAAGATTGAACATACGAATTGTGTGTTCCGACACCCATCGTCGGGGTGGTAATGTGGTCTTGATACTAAATGTATAAAGAATCCATGTCAATTATAAATTTTTTATGAAATGGAGTAGTTACATAAATATAACTAATACATAACCTGATTTATTTTTATCTGTGTTGTTAAGCATTCCTTGTTCAGTTTCTTATCTCAGCATTGGTAGTTCTTCATCTAAATGACCTTCTGGCCCATCTGCATGTTCCTTTAGATCTCCTGTTCCCTCCCTCCTTCTGGCCTTCCACCCTCCCATCAATCTCCTGACGGTGCACCCATTAGAGATTATTGATGTTCCCTTCTGACAGCATCATGCAGAGTGTCTTACAGAGCTCTTACTTTATGGGCCGTCTCATTTGCCCTGGCACTGGTGTCATCTGGCCGAGAGCTTCAGGCTCAAGGATGCAGTGTAGAGCAGCAGGTTAGCGCACCAGCATCAGCACCAGACTGCCCCCTGTAGTGTCGAGGCAAAAACACACACACCAAAACACCCTTTTATGCACACATGGATGCACACACATGCTTACACAATCCATCTTCGCCTCTCTGACTCAGCTGTTTTTGGCAGTGAGGGCAATGCAGCGGGTACAGTTGGCCCTTGAGGAACGGGAAGGTGAAAGTGACAAACACAGCCCTCAGGTGTTCTAACAATTCACCCCCTCACTACAGTGCAATGCATTCTTGGAATAAAGAAGGAACACACTCAGTGCATGAAATGAATAAGCGAATATTCAGAATTTGATGATGCCTTTTATTAGTGGGATGGTGTGTCATTTTCTAGCTGACCATCTAACCTGTGTGGAAGCATGATTCCTTCCCTAAAAGGTAATCGTGACTTTATTATTAGTAATTGGATCCTTATATCTCACAATTACAAAGATATATAATTTTAGCTTTTTGCCTGTAATTGTAGCTGTATGTTACACAATTTATACTTCATCTTGATACTGTATCTCTCTGTTTTGATTATATTTCTCATAAATAAATCTTCTTATCTTATACAGTAGTTTCAGAACTCACACTGTGTCAAGACACTTTGGGAACACCTCCAGCGTGACCACGTTCTGAAACTGCTGTGTAAACTGTCCAACAAAGTTGCGAGACGTCACCCATCAGCACACGCTCTCTGTGTGGCTGTCAGTTTGTCTGTCCTAAAAAAAAAAAAAGCGTGACTCCCTGTGGCCTAAAGATACCAGTCTTAGATCTCATGGAAGGAATTGAGATATGTGTTCCCCCATCTCATGCCCAACCAGAAAGATCCATAGGCATCTCTCCGGGTATTGAAGCGCCACTGATACCGGCTACTTCTCCCTAGAGAGAGCGGTCTGCACTTCACTCTTTTTCCTCCGAGGAGGTGAATGTGGTGAGTGTAGACAGCCAGCCAGCCTTTTCCTCAGTCTCTGAGGAATTATTAGAGGTAGTCACATGGGATTGCGAGCTCATTGGAAATAAGGGATTGAGACGGGCGATCCCCTTTCTCTTTTTCCATCCGATTAGATCTAGCCAAAGGCATCTCTCTGGGTAATGAAGCACCGCTGATAACGGTTACTTCTCCAAGCCGCTTCTTCAGTCTCCCCGGTCACGGCTAACCGCCGAGGCAGAGTCGTAATGGCATTTGCAGGGCTCACAAGGCTGCCCTGGAGGGGCAGTGGTAGAATTTTCGCCTCCCATGCAAGAGATTGGAGTTCGAGGCCCGGCTAGTGCAGGCAATGGTTTGACTGCTCAAAACAGGTGGTGAAAGATGCTCTCTTTTGGAGTTGATCCTGCTAAGCTAGAGGTTTCTTCTCACGGGAAGTAGCCTTTACCTGTGTGTCTCGCTTGTATTCATGGGGCTTGAAGATAGATCTGATGGAAGAGATTGAGATGGGTGATCCCCTATCTCTCTCTCAACTGATCCGATCTAGTGGCACTGTTCTGGGTGTAGAAGCACCGCTCAAGTGTAGTGGTAAAATTTTCACCTCCCGTCTGGGAGACCCGGGTTTGATTACTTGTTTGTTAGGTTTCTTCTCGAACCCCAAGCTACCGCCGAGGCGGAGCTGTGGTTACATTCTCAGTAGCATTACAATGGGTTGTATAGTCGCTTTCAAAAGCTCTCTATCACCCGGTGTGGACGGCCATCGAGGTGGCGCCTTTGGAAAAAGAGTCCGATATTTACAGCCGATACGGCTTAGTTCCAGGGATGGCTCAAGGGCTAAGGCCCAGTTTAGATCTCGAGCAACTGAACTGTATAGTCAGTCAGCTGGAGTTCAGAATGCTTATACTAAAGCCATATGTTCCAATTCAGGTCTGAGGACTGGCTTGTCATGATAGATCTAAGGCGTGAATTTCATGTACAGACCTATCTTCTTATAGGAAGTGACTGAGATTTGCTTTCTGGAAAAGCCTACCAATATCAGCATTCCCTCTGGCTCACCCTGTTCTTTTTATGAAAGTAGTAGATGCGGCCCTAGCTCCGTTGCGGCTTCAGGGTATCTGTATCTTTGACTACAGTGGGCTGGTTGGATTCTAGCCCGATCGCGGACTTCACTGACTTTCAAATTCTCTCAAAGGCAGATGGGTTGGATGGCAGCAGCTTCTAGCATGATTTCGCTAGGCATGCTGTACACTAAATCATTGCAGTGATCAGAGATAAGGGTTTTCTTTGAGGAGAATTTCCCTCATATGATTAAGATCTCCCGATGGTATGTGCGAGTCTTGGTTATGTGGACGAACCTTGAGTTCCTAAATCGGGCCTGGTTTTGAGGGACTCAGTGTCGCTGCGTCATACGGACGGTCGATGAATCCCTCACCAGTTAGGGTGGTCATGAGTGGCTGCTTGGCCTGTAGTCTGCAGAGAGGTCACCATCTTTCTGGCATAAACCGCATGCTGTGCGTCTACATCCAAGAGGCCGGCATGTGTTAGTTAGTAATTTACAACATGACTACGGTCTCTTAGATCAACTACCAGGAGGTCTGTGTTCACGCCCCTTGAGCAAGCTGGTGCGCCAGATTCTGGTTTGGTCCCAGGGCAGACTCCTCTTGATGAAGCAGTCTATGTTCTGGGAGACTTAAGTATGGGAGCAGATTCTCTGTCGAGACAGGGACTGAGGCCCGGGGAGTGGAGGCTGCTTTCAGATGTCGTTCAGCGAATCTGGGCAGTTTTCTACAAAGCTGAGGTAGACTTGTTTGCGACTCAAGAGAGTGCACAATGTTCCCTCTAGTTCTCTCTAGTTCACCCAGCTCCATTGAGTCTAGATGCTATGGCACAGACATGGCCGAGGCTTCATCTGTACGTTTTTCTTTCCACAAGGAAATTGTATGCGCTGAAGTGGAGGTTCTTCACTTCATGGAGTAATTGTCATCATCAGGATTTAGTTAACTGCCCGATTAGTGTGGTTCTGGAGTTCCTGCAGACTAGATTGTCCATGGGATTAACTCACTCCACACTTAAGGTGTATGTGGCGGCAAGATTGGCTTTCCACTCCCTTAGTGATGGTCGTTCAGTGGGTAGAGATCCATTAGTGGTACGTATTCTTTGTGGAGTATTGAGGCTGAGGCCTCCAGCACGCTCCCGAGTCCCTACTTGGGATCTGGATTTGTTACTCAGGGCCCTCTCTCAAGCCCCCTTTGAACCGTTAGAGCAAGTCTCCGACCGTCTCCTTACCTTTAAGACTGCGGTCTCATTGGCATTGGCTTCATTGTAAAGAGTAGGGGATCTTCAGGCACTGTCTGTGGCCTATTCATGTGTGGCATTTGCGCCTGCTTTGGCCGGGTTATGTCCCTAAAGTTCCCTCAGTACCACCACAGCCAATAGTACTTCAGGCATTCTGCCCACCTCCCTGCGGGGAGGTAGACCAGGAGGAGATGCGTTTTTTGTGTCCAGTGCGAGCACTGGATGCCTACATTCGCAGGTCAGCTCATTAGAGGAAGTCGGACCAGTTGCTGGTGTGCTTTGGTCCTCCTCCTAGGCCTCAAAGCAGACCCTGAGCAGATGAATCTCCATGTCTCGCTGATGGGAGTTAGAGCTCACTCAACTAGAGGTGTGGCGGCCTTGAAAGCCTTCTTGGCAGGTGTCTCGGTTCCAGACATCTGTAAGGTGGCAGGTTGATCTTCCCCTTCGACCTTTGCGAAGTTCTATGGGTTAGATCTTCTGGTTATCCTGGGCCCGGCGGTCCTCGTACCTTAGTGTGCTGCATCCACAATTGCAGGGGCTTGGGAGTCTGGGGGCATGGGTATCTCGTTCCCAAAGCGTCTTAACGCAGTGTGAGTTCCTGAAAAGGAACGTCTCAGGGTTATGAATGTAACCCCTGTTCCTTGAAGGAACGAGACACTGCGTCTCTTGCCACACCTCCTGCGCCCCCTCCTGGGTGCTTGCTTCATGCCTAAGGGCTGGCACGTGCTCTTATCCTTCCTGGTCGATGACATCACCCACGGGTGATGTCTCTCATTTTCGTTGGACAGTTTACACAACAGTTTCAGAGCGTGGTCACGCCGGAGGCGTTCCCAAAGCGTCTTGACGCAGTGTCTCGTTCCTTCAAGGAGCAGGGGTTATATTCATAACCCTGAGACGTTTTTTACCTGATACCTCATATATATCATAATTCCCACTTTATTTCTTATAATTTGTGACTTTGTATTTCATAACTGTGAATTTACTGTATATTAAAAAAAAAATGTTATGCAGCTGTGATTAAATCACAAATTATAATTATATCACCATTGCAAATTTACTAGTTGTGATTTTGTAGATTAAAATTGCAGGTTTATTTCTCATAATTCCATAGTGAAAAATAGTGTATGTGAAATACGTTTATTTTGTACTTTTGTATTATCTTGTTAAAAAATACCTTCAGATGTACTTTTAATATTAAACTGGTATACCTAAATTTTAATAAATAATTTTGTGCTTTATGTACTTTACTTTAATTTAATTGTACTTTTAATAGTGCTGAGGTTCAACTAAAAATATACTGAAGTATATTGGATACACTTTAAATATCTTGCATTTAAAGAGTGATATTATACAGATAGATCATACAATCCTAATTAATAGTGACATTTTAGGCCTAATCATAAGAAATGTGCATTGTGCAATGAACATACTCTAAATAAAGTTTACTAAAAATTACAATTAAAAATATGAATTAGACATATATGCAGTATTAAATAAATGCATTTTTAATAAATTATGGCATATGTTTTTTATTATTATAGGTTTGCATATATCTCTCAATTACATTTTTTTTCTTTAATTGTGACTTTATATTTCATAATTGATACGTCATATATATTTTTTTTCTCTTCATTTTTTTATAAAAGTTTGTCTTACAATTGAGACAACCTTTTTAATAATTGCATCTTATCACATCTGCAAATTTATATTTCACAATTTCGCCTTTTTTTGTAGTTGTAATATTAACTGCTTTAAACTTCATAACTGATACTTCATATATTCATCGATTTGGGATCGATTTGGGGTGCGTGCTCATAATTTACTCATTTGCAAACTACGCTTTTAATATGATCCAAACATTAAACCTACATTATAACACCACAGAGTTCTTTTGTATTGAAATTTAATAATTAGGAAGAAGCTGGCATTTTAAGAGCTATTTGCACATGCTGTCATGCCGTAGATCTATACCCATGCAACTGATGCATTTTGCAGTAATAAGGTTAACGATTAATCGATTAATTGATTGTTAATTTAATTGATGATCGATTGTGGAAATTATTGAAAATTGACATCCCTAATCACAATAGACACCTTATTTCTCATAAATTGAGACTTATTATTTTGCAATTATGAATTTATATCATGCAATTTCAACCCATGTCTCACTATTATACCTTGTGGTATTGCATCTTGCAATTTTAGCTTTCTTTCTCATAATTGAAAATAATTTTTTTTTTCATAAATGTGGCTTTACAGTATATGTTGCTTGATTTTTGTTTATATTTTTGTGTTGAGGTGCAAACATGCTTCCATAGGTTTTTTCATGCTCATGATGTGTTATGAATGCAAATCTGGACAGAACCAGTTGACATTATAATTAATTTATATTTAGTGGTTAGTACTGGTCACACAACTCTATTATTCAGAGGTAAACTAAGATTGTAAAGCTTATTGTCTTTGTTAAGCTGGTTGACCGAGGAGGTCTTGGCTGGACTGTATATGCAACTTGAAGGGGAAACCAGCACCATCCAAAACACAACATATGCTCCTGATCAGCAAAGACAGTCTTTCAGCACTGCTATTAATGCCAAGTGTTCTTTGCATACCTTTCCAGCATTCATGACAATCATGAGGATTTCATGGCCTCCCCTGGTGTATCGTTTCAGCTTAGTGGCTCACTAAACTCTTATCTGTCAGAGCTCTCATTCCCATGCACGACAGAGGCTGGCACAGTAGGCCTGGGGTGTTTGGCAGTTGTTGTAGGATAATGATTGTGTATCAGGCTCAGGTCTCACTCAGCATTCCTCTCCCGCTCTGACTCACCGAAAGCTTCTCCACAGCCGATGGCCTTTGAGTGAGCTCCCAGCCTTCAGCGAGCCACTAATTCCCTCAAATTTTCTTTCATATTAAACTTACGCTTTTATCTAATTTAGCCCTTGACCACACTAGCCTGGGAGGAAGTCTCCTTATGAGAAGAGAGTGTAATGAAGGAAAATAGAGTAACCAGAGGGGGTGACTCATCCCAGCGCTGGGGCCTGAAGGACTGAGATATTGCAGAGGACTGAAGATGAGATGTTTATATGGTGATGATAGTGAGTGTCTGGGTCAGATTATGACCATGTGAACTAATGCAACATGGCTTGATAACTCTAAATATTATATAATGTCTGAAAGTCCAAGATCGTCAGGGAAATGCATGGGTTTTACTCACACTCTGCATGTCTAGTTATTTAATTATTATTATATACGTTATCTCCTCATTCAGTGAAGATATTTATGATATACTGCTAATTTCTAAATGTTTTAGTTAAATTGTGAGGTCTTTGAACCATCTGAACAATCTCATAGCTATAAATGAATGAATATTCAACTTAGTATTCATAAACTATTTTGAATAACAGATTTTAAAATGTCATCTAAGACTTGTTAAGCCTGGTTTATATGAAATATTTTACATTATCTCTTCATTCATAATTTGTTCTTATGATCTGATACTAATTTCTCATATAATTTTTTTCTGTTAAATTATTATTATTATTTTTTAACAAACGAATAACTACATTTTCAGTGCTTTAATGCCTTCGAGCAACCCTTTTTAATGTATCAACTCTTAAAATATGTCATTCAAACATGCACAAGTATGATTCAGAGTGTGTGTGACCTGTGTGGCTCTGTGAACGTGACCCCCAGCTGGATTGACACGATCCCCGTGAGCCGCAGTAGAACCCCACTGAGGTTTTAGTGGTGACCCGCTGGCGTTCCCTCATATATAGACAGCAGGCGATCCTGTGTTTCTGCACTAATCCTGTCCTTTTATCTCTCACATAGTACCTTGCTCTACACTTGACATCTGTGTCATGGCTTGTGCATCAGACGGAATCAACTGCTATTTTATCTCATTGCTGCTACTCTGTATTTCTGCCTCATCAGGTTCTGAGTTCTGAACACTTTTGATATTTGTGCTAGAGGTGAAGTAATGTTAAAATAGTATGCAACTATAAATAAGCCATACACGCCTAGTCTGTCCTCGATGTGATACATCCATCAGGCCGTGCTGCTAAAGTCACTAACAAGGCCATCATTCATCAAGCATAGGCTGAGATGGTCATGCAATACAAACACGTGGATAGTTCTGTCCTGCCTGCTTGCCTGTCTATCTTGCTTCTTACATGATATTACAGGTCCTGAGGGTACTTTGTGGTTTGCACTCTGGTTCCCAGCATTGGATTCTGCCAGGGTTGAGCCTTGAAAATGTTGTATTTTGGAAGCTGGTGTGCTGGTTATGCTATTGTGTGCCATAGAGAATTGAATTGAGAGCGTCTGATTCCTGCAATGAATTTGAATTTAAACCAACTGTATGCAGGATTGCAGTTTGGAAAGTAGAATTACAATAAATCTGGCCCTTAATGTTTTTAAAATTTCAGAATTTGTAATTTGCTGAAATCAATAAGAAATTCCAATGTAATATGAACAAGTAGCTAATTGTTGAGAGATCTGAACCTATTGTTTCAAAAAAAGGAGAATTGAGCCAAAGCAATTGAGAAAAACATGTTGAAAAGAGTTCCTGCTTAATAGTTTTTAGTGGAAACTAAAGATTCGGTCATGAATATAAATTTCAAAAGGACAGCATGTATTTGAAATTAAATGTGGACACAGTGTCTTTACTGTCACATTTGATTAATATAATGCATGATTTGTTTTATTATTTTTTTATACTGAACATCCCCTAACTTTTGACTGGTAGTATAATTATTAAAGGGTTAGTTCACCCCAAAATGAAAATTTTGTCATTAATTACTCACCCTCATGTCGTTCCAATCCCATAAGACCCCTGTTCATATTCGGAACACAAATTAATATATTTTTGATGATATCGGAGAGCCATCTGACCCTCCATAGACAGCAATAAAACTGAAGTGATCCCAGATCCAGAAACGTATTAAAACAGGTAAAAATGCTAAAACAATCCATGTGACATCAGTGGCTCAACCTCACCTTTGCGATGCTACGAGAATACTTTTTTTCGCAAATAAAACAAAAATAAAATAATTTTTCCCATGACTTACGTTTTCCGCCATGGTCAATGTGCTGCATACACAAACTTTAACTTAACGTAATCGGCCTTGTTTACATCTGGATGAAAGTGTACGCATGTGCGTAATCTGCAGCTGCTTGCACCTAAAAGAAAGAGTACACTTACGCAGTAATGCTCTCTGAAATGGCAGAAGGTGTAAGTCATAGGAGAAGAAAGGTTGAGTAGATTATGTTATTTGTGCAAAAAAAAGTATTAATCCACTGATGTCACATGGACTGTTTTACCTGTGTTTTTACTACATTTCTGGATGTGGAATCATTTCGGTTGCATTGCTGTCTATGGAGGGACAGATGGCTCTCTGATATCAACAAAAATATCTTAATTTGTGTCCCGAAGATGATTGTAAAATATATTTAAAAATGATTGATAGATAGATAGATAGATAGACAGACAGACTGTGCTAGTGTTTTTAGCAGGTCTTCACACACTTCTGATCTCTATAAGTGTGTAGGTGGCGTAGTGTGAAATGATCCAGTCCAGTGAACGTACACTCATTTATTAACAGAGCTTCTCTTTATGTGTGTGGGTATGTGCGAGTGTAATGTCTACATTTCTACTTTCTGTTGGGAAAACAGTCATGCCGTGTGAGACATATGTCATACACTCACTCCGCATGGTAACAGAGGGACTAGGAAGTGATGTAAGCACGTTTCTGTGTGTGTGCTTGTGTTGTCTGAGCATCTCTGCTCTGGTTGCTGTGACTGATTATATGAAACAATTAACTGCCAAATTGTGTACTTTCTGGTTGTGCTTGTGTGTGTGGTAGTGCAGTTGCTTACGTGTGTGACAGTTTAATAGAGCTCCTACAGTCTTGATTCATGACAGGGCACATTTGGGAGTCAGTCATTCAATGTCAAGACAGAGCAGGACAGTGTCCACAATTTTTCCTCTTCTCCTCAGTGCTTATTTTGCCTCATACTCTCACTGCAGTAGAAATGGATCCTGCAGTTTCTTGCATGTTTTGGTTGGTTTTATTAATATTCTTTCTACAGAATGCAAATTGCTTATGTTTAAACTACAGATATGGATGCAAGGGTATCAACTTGCTAATACCCTTCTGCAGAGATCCAACATGCTATGCATTAAATATATATAATCATATTTCATAGGTAATCTGTAGCTGGTACACTGTGGTCGAAAATGTATGCATTGGCACTATGGGAAATGAGATAAAGATATTGAATATGTGTTAAACATCATTTAAAGTGATAATGTGCTGTACTTTTTGTAGTGATTTTGATTCCCTGAAGACCACTTGTAATGCTAGTAAAGACTTTTTACATACTGTAGCCATTACCACCCTTTCTCAAACCCTTAGAATTTAACAGTCTAGTTTTACTACTGTATTAAGACTTCGTACAGTATGTAATATTTAAATTACCTCTTTTGGCATCGGCTGAAAACATGTAGTCTAAACTGTACACAACGGTATTTTATTGAAGTTTGAGAAATATTTGACTAATATTTTTTAACGTAAAATAGCATAAAAGGCTTGTTTTTTTAGAGATATTTTAAATATTTATTTAACCTTTTTTTCTTTTTAGTGTACATTTAGCAAAATTAAACGAGATATGTTATTAATTGAAATTTAATTGGTTTTAATATATACATACATATTGATAAAGATGTTTTGTTTTATTGGATCTGTTTGCTATGCCATTATTTGAGTATGTTTTATCCATTGGTAGAAAACAGAAACATAGGAAACAGACGCCAGTAAAACAATATCAGATAATATGGGGGATTTTAGTAATAAAACAGAAATCTACAGATGCTTCACTCATTCGTCCATTATTTATGTGCTGATGTGTACCACATCCCAGCCCTTTCTCCATTCACACACTTATCCCTTCCTCTTCTCATGCCAAACATGAAACAGAAATGACTTGCAAAGAAAGGTAAAATTGACATTGCCCTGAGATGTTTCTACCATTAGACTCTTAGAATGGCTCATATGCCCTCTGGATGTTTGTATTTTCATGAATTCATGCCACTCAGAGACTCTCTGTGGTGAAATGGCCTTTCAGGGCTGAAATGGAGCTCCAAAGAATAGCAGAGAGCAACAAAAAGGCAAATACGTCATGGTTTGAAATTGAGAAGCTGTTTGTAAGTGAGTCTATTTGGTGCTTTGAATAAGATGTGGTGCAAAGGTCCACCAACCTAAAAAAAATTAGTTGTTAGTATAAAAGAATTTAGATGAATCATTCATTCATATTTGAAGGTGTTTTTCAGTAAGACCTTGAGTATGTAGTATTTTTTGTGCTTGATAGACTAGTGCAGCGGCCATGAGAGAGAGTGTAACGTATTGCTGGCAAACGCTCTTCAGCAGACACTAGAGACTCTGAGGCAGTATTTCACAAGGAAGAACATTTATTTTAATACACGAAGGAGCTGAATGAACCTCACACCAGGGAACGCCCACCAGGGCGGGGCAGAAGGTGGAGAAGTCCACTTGGGTGGCGCTGGCGTTGGAGATGCCCTCCAGGGCAGAGCAGAAGGTGGAGACGCCCACCTGGGTGGATCAGACGGAGAAGAAGCCCTCCAGGGCGGAGCAGACGGCGTGGAAGCCCACCTGGGTCGACCAGAGAGCAGACATGCCCTCCAGGGCGGACCAGACAGCGGAGACCGTACTGTACAGAGCAGGTTCCTGGTGGCCTCTTCGGCCGAGTTCATACCTGCATAAAACTCGGGGTGAGTAGTCCCTGCTGATGCGGACTGGGAACCGCAAGGATTTCGCACGACACTCCTGGCCGTGAGACCAGAACTGGCTTGGGGGGCCGTGGACCGGAGTACGGGGGCAACAGATCTAGCATGTCAGCCCATGCATCTGGCTCCGATCTTGGACCACGCAAACTGGAAACTGCGGGAATCTGGGTTTGCCTTTGACATTTTGGCATTGATTGAACCCCATACTATGCCCATCTCTGGGGTGCTGGCACTGATTGATCTCTATATTACGCTGACCTCGGAGGCGGACCCCGCGTAATAGCGAGGCGGGAGCTAGGCCTCCTGGCTTTCTGGAGATAACGGCCATACTGTGCGTGGTTCCTGGAATCGCACCGGGCCCGAGTATATGGACTAAAGTCCAGAAAGATGAATGCATTCGTGAACACCATCTTTGTTGTGGTCAGTCGTTCCATAACGTATTACCGGCGATCGCTCTTTTCTTTAACACACAAAGGAGCTGAACGAACATCACACAAACAAGCAGCATTAACGACTGACAAAGATACAGGACATTGGGCATGGTTAAATACACAGACAATCAAGGACATAACATGGGACACCTGGACTACACAGCTGGCGGAGGATGAAACACTAATGGCAGGGACGGAGTTAAAGGTTAGGAAGAGCACATGGGGAGAACGAAATGAAAAAAAAAACACACGGGAACACATGGTAAGAGATAACAACATAAACACAGGCACATGGACAGAGAGATTATTCGTCTAGTCACATATTTAACAGGATAGACATGAGATATTTATTTAGATATTTATAGTTGTCACATGGGGATCTTGTCTCGTCTGTATCTCAGTGAGTACGATTTTCAGCCAACTACAGTTACAGAAATGTAAGTTCTATCTCTCAGAAGATTTTAGCATGCTAATGGATATGACAATGTTGACCCTGCTAAATGCTGGTTAGGTACGTTTTGAAGCTGGGATGCTGGTTTATGCTGGTCCTTTGCTGGTTCATGCTGGTCATGTGCTGGCAAAGGACCAACACGGTGCTGTGAGTATTTAAGACATTAAATGCAGAAATAAAATATACAAATAACCCATAGCAGATCTATACAGGTGGAGCACGGGAGGTGGAAGGTTTCAGAGGAACAATGGATGCTAACAGCCGTTTAAATAGCAAGCTCATCGGCTGCATATGCAACATGAACCAATCAGCTTGTGGCAAGCTGTTTGATGCTGTGAATATCACCAGTTACATTAAGAACCAATCAGCCTGTGCCATCTGGAGTTTCATGAAAGATCTAGGCATTTTTTAGCTTTGGTTTTGTACATGGGTCTTAAATATCTTATGTAGTTCAAAACAGTTGAAACGCTTAAGTTATTTAATTACCACTTGTGTACTAAACGAAAATTACAATATTTTTTGTGAAAGCTGTTTGGTGAACATAGTAGTTTGGGGTGAGTAAATTATTATTTTTTAAAGTCTCTGATGCTCACCAAGTATATTTATCAACATTTAGTAAAATCATCAATATTGTTAAACATTATTACAAATTTAGAATAAGTGCTTTCTCTTTTAATTTAATTTTAAAAGCAATGATGCAAAGTAAAATTTTCAGCATCATTACTCCAGTCTTCAGTGTCGCATGATGCTTCAGAAATCAGTTTAATATGCTAATTTGGTGCTCAAGAAACATTTCCTGTGTTGAAAACTGTTGTGCAGCTTAATGTTGTTGCAAAAAAACACTATTTTCCAGGATTCTTGAATGAATAAAAGACTAGCATTTATTTGAAATAGAAAATGTATTTGAAAGATAATCCTTTTTGAAATCTTGTTAAAGTCTCAGTACTGATCTCAGACATTTAAATAGTAGTATGAATTCTTTTATCATGAACTATTTGTCACTCACTTGCATAGTAGTCTTATAATCAGGTTCTAAGCATCACTCCTATTACCTCCATTCTGCACACTATTGTCTAGTGTGCTGTTATTGTCTGCTTCAGAACGTGCTGGTGTGTGTGCTGTGCCATCTGATGGTAGCTTGCAGACTGCCACCCCCTGACGCTGCTTTCCTGCTCCTGTGGTGAGGGATTGGCCCTGGGGGAGGAGGCGGAGTCAGCGGCCATGTGCTGGCGGGAGCTCGGCAGGCGTCTCACACACGACTCTCTGACTTCCTGACTCTTAGACATCCATCTCTCCTCCTCCTCCCTCTCTCTAACTCTGTCTTTTTCTCTCATTCTCTTTTAATTCCTAATTTTCTCTTCTGCATCAATGTGCATCTTGAGAAATAAAACACACACACGCACACACACACAAAAAGATGACAAGATTTTAATGAGAATGCTGGGAAATCGGCCATTAATAGCATGATTAAGATTTTGTGTGAGTGCTGAGATGTACGATCAAACCCAGGACTAATATTGAGGGATGAAGCAGGGGTGGACGTCAGCACACAACGGTGATGTAATTAGGAGACTCTGAGGGGCTCTACCCAGCGTGCTTTGCAGTCAGGCCTTCTGCAGTCCTCATGAATATTGAAGAGGAATCGCTGGGCACTGCAATATGATGTGACTGAGAAGATCTGCAGCTTCTGTAAGGACACAGAGAACGAGAAAATGAAACGCAGTATCATGACAGAAGGAAGAGTGTGTTTAGTGTAAAGGAAGATAAAAATGAAAAGGAGGGATGAGGAGTGATCCACTGAATAGATGGTTGGGATCACACCTGATTGATTTTAATGTTGTATTATTAAACTTGCTAGAAATTACAACTGTAAAAATCCTATTATTATTATTATTAAAAGTACATTTGATTGGCAGCAAGCTAATGGTCAGGCCACAATGCAACATTATTTATTACATTATAAATTTTGTCATTTATGTTTCTTACTGTGTACGCAAGGTTGAATGTAAATGCACGTGTGACCAAATTAATAAATGTGCTGTGTAAATATGTTTAGAACGCTTATTTCCATGTTTACATGGCATCTGTTTTAGATCGACTAACTGTGTAAGATTTCCATTCAAATTTAAAGCATAAATCTAAGCTACTATACGATATAAGTGAATTTTATTATTGCTATTATTTATTCATAATTATACATTGAATTATACACATTGATGTTTTATCATATTTCTGTTGCCACCAAATGATACTTTATTATTACTATATTGTAAACAAACGTATGTCTTAAGTATGTTTATATAGAAATTTATATATCAGTAAACACTGGACATATCGGGGACTATTCAATTACAATTAAATGCATTCAAATAATTTAGCATCACGGTCTGAGCGTTAGCTTGCTGACATTTGGATATGCTTTTGCTCACATCAAATCTAGAAATGTACAACCAGATCATCTTTTAATGTGACCATTAGTGAAGTCTGAGAACTCTGCCCAAGGTTCTCTCTCTGTTTTTTTCTCTTTGTTTTAGTAATTTAAGAAGAGACCAAGACTGGGGATAAATCTAAGATAAAGTCTGTTTTGTTGTTTCTAATGGATCGCAGACACAGCAGCCTGACATACACATCAATATTTCATTGGTTCCGTTTTAGCACCAATGAAAAAGAAAACAGGAAGTTGCTCACTGATGCCAGTTATCATTGCTTCCTAAAGGGTTTAATTGCTTTACATCCTCAGTGAGACTAAGAGGTTATACACGCATACTCTATGTCCGTTCTTGATTTCAATGCCTGTATAGTTGATTTTTAATATCCTTCACACATTGTGATACTTAAATCACTCATGAATGAATGCACAAATGATGACACTTGAAAGCAGCTCTTGATGCAGTAATTTATACAAGACGCTTCAAGAAATAGCACACAAATAAGCACATGAAACATGAATACAAACAATTACGAACACTGTCTATCCATATTTCAGCAACTCCCACATAAATGTAGCCTTTGCTTTGTTTATTGATTTTGCATTCTCCAGGTCACACCCGGAGATGTTTGGCTGCCAGTGTTTTTAAGGAAATTGGCATGTATGAGAAGCAAAAAACACAGCCATGGATATTCAAAAAGATGTGTTAATGTAAATTATGATACAATAACAAAATATCAGTACACAATTGTATAAGCAACAGAAAAGTTGCTTCTGTGTAGAATTTTATACAACTTATGACAACTTACATTTTCATTTTTGTCATCACAGAAAGCTATCAGAAGGCATTTTGTGGAGCATTTTTGTCCTGTCTAATAGTTTAAAAAAAAAAGACTTATTTATCCAGAATATTATGTAAAAATTCACCTATTTATTCTTTTTTTAAGTATTAGTTACATTTTAGTAATTGTTAGATTACATTTAAGCAAAATAATAGTTTATTATTTGTTCTGTTTTTCACCTTTGGTGTTCCACTAAAGTATTTTACAAGTTATATTTGAACAGTGTTGCCAAGTTGGGCTGCTTTAACACTGTTGCCACAGGTTGTTTTTAATGGCGGTGGGTTTAAGCAACCCCTGGGGAACTCCCATCGAAATGCGATTGGGCTACTTTTCAATAGCAATTGGGTGGGTTTTTATTGTGAAAACCTGGCAACTCCAAGCATTTTTTTCTTTTAGAATGGCCTGTTATGCACTTTTAGCACAGTCATAGTCATGCTAGCCGATAATAATAGTGTGCAGTAATTATAGATCTTTATTTATAGATCTGCAGAACGCTGTGACCTTCTAAAGATTCTTTTGCGAGGCTTTGTATTTCTGCTTCCCATCACTGCATGGATCCAGTGGCTGCTGCACTGGCACTGTCTGACCATTCAATCAAAGCAAAGATATTGAGCTCTAACATTTTCTATGCGTTCATTTAAATGTGTGAGACAGGCCCAGCTGCATGTGTGTGTTATAAATGGCTACCACTATGTAGGTTTGTCTTTCTGTAGAAGTGGGTCTCAAAGCAAACCCTGGAGGGTTCATTACTGTGATTCATCATTCTCGGCCTACTGGTGTCGAGCTCCAAATGACGTCTTTGTCACTATTTTTAGCGAGTGTGTGAGAATGTAAAGGTGTGTGAGAAGCCAGACAGGTTGTTGAATGTGGCCGTGACCCTTTTCTGTTCACCGGTTATATATCTCTCATAATTACAACGGCTAGTGATGTCATAGCTTAACTTTCTGAACTGCGTGTTAATCTGTATCTGCACTCTTGATACATTAGGGATTATTTTAAATGAATTAATTGACTGCTCTTGCACTTTACGTAAATGAGAAACATGAAGTTATGCTGACAGTTGTCGAGTGCACTCTATATACTTGTGTCACAGTAGAGTCATAAACAGTCTGGATTTCCTCTTTGGAGGATTTGGACATGGCCTGATTGCTGTGTCGTGTTGAATTTTTGCCACATTCATTTTAATACAATTTAGCCAGTTCCACTGATGTGCCTCATAGCAGCGGATACTGTATATGTATGGTCACGTTATCATTGTCTGTCGGAATTCATAGTAAAAAAAAACGACATTACCCACTTGCAAAACATCCCAAATAAGCTCTGCCTACTCCCATTAAGCACCATGAATGACATGATGTATATTGCTATATCTCCAACTGTTATTGAAAATGAATGATGTCTGGATGCTTTAATTTAAACAAGGATGTCGTATGAGAAAATATGTGTCTCCATTTGATGTTTTCATTCATGTTGGATGTAGAACGGAAGGCCACATACTACTCAGAGTAACTTTTATGAAATTAATTCAAATATATTTACTCTCTATATAAGCCCTGCTTAGACTTTATCCATATTTTAAAATACTTCATCTTATCTCTATCTATCTCTCATATGCCTTTTATTATTATTTATTTGAGCAAGACCGCATTTGTTACAGCTATTTACAATTATATTAAAATGCAATTAATTCCTGTGATGCAGTACTGAATTTTCAGTAGCCATTGCTCTTCAGTGTCACATGATCCTTCGGAAATCATCTATGATTATTTTCTGCTCAAAAGAAACATTTCTTATTATTATCATTGTAGACAACAGTAATGCAACTTACGTTTTTGTGAAAAATATGATGCATTTTTCAGAAGTTTATTAAAAAAATGGAAATCTTTTATAATATTAAAAATGTCTACTGACAGTTTTGATCAATTTTATGTTTCTTTGATGATGGAAAGTATAAATTTCCTTTTATAAAAAATAGAATTTGAATGTGTGTGTACATACATAAATAGAGTTCTTAAGTATTAATGGAATTTGGCACTAAAACACTTTTTTATCCATACTTAGTTTACTTGACTATACTTAGTTAACATGTCAAAGGGAGCAATGTAATTTCCCTTATTATCTTCAGCTAGGATGTTCCAGTGACAATGAACGCAGCATGATGTGCGTCAGCAGATGTCGCTGTTTTAGTGTCATAAATGTCTTTTGTTGTTTTTAGCATAACTGTTGTAAATAAAAATACATTTCATATATTAAAATGTTTTTAAAATATGCTACTATGTAAAAAGTAATATGTATAAACTTATATATATTGTTGTTGTTGTCCCTGAACGAATTGGCTGACGCAATTCATCATCATATGATGCTTTAAGCTGTGTTGTCATGGGAACATCCCAGCAGAAGATGAGGAAATTTCATCGCTCCCACTGACAACGACTAAATAATGACACGCACGTGCTCTGCTCGCTTCAAAGTCCCACTTACAAGGGGATAAGGAAGATCACTTGGATTTGGAAAATGCCTGTGAGCCGTTCGGTACACAATATGCATATGATTGCATGCCTGATATTTATATACATCCAAATATAAACAGCAATACGCCACTCATCTTACATGAGTTAATTTGAACCGAAATCCAGAGTAATTTAGGGCACAGAATTTGATTTGCTCTTCCCCGCATCTTCATGTGCTCAGAGTCAGCGTGGTCCCTGCATCAATAGAAGCCACACATATAAGCTTTTGTGAATCTTGAAAATGATGTCATCGCTCTCCTAGCAACTGCTTAGCAACCAGTCTTGGAGTGCACCCAGAGCTGGAATCCCTTTAATGCGACTGGGTTTCTGCAGTCACCCTCTCAACAAAAATGTGACGTTGTTGTGCAATTCTCCCTCTTATTCCTTCAAAAGGTCAATAGTCCTCATACGTGCTCATACTTTTAGTTTAAAAGGACTCATTTGTTAGAGCACCCTTCATGATGTATTTGTGTTCCCACAGCCTTGAACATGCAGTTTCAGTTTGTTCACCTGCCCATATGTGTTCATGTGTCTCACGTGCGTGTCTGTGTGTATTAACACGTTCTGTCTTTGTGGTATTGGTATCTTCTAGGCTCATGTGGTTCAGCGCTGGCTTGTGCATCAGGACAGTAGTTTGAATGGAGAGGGTTCGTCGGAGGCTCAAGGTGGAAAATGGCACTTTGGTGGAAGAGTAAATATCTTAGTCCTGCCTCTCAACACATTATTTCCCTCTTTCTTGACAACGTGTGTTGTTGTGGCTTCTTAATAGTTTCTGTCTGTGGTACTCTTGTGGTTGTTGTGGATCTGGTGGCAGGTCTTGTGTTTGAATGTTGTGACGTGGCTAATAACTTCAGTTAGCTTCGCTAGTGTTCCTAGAGTGTTTCTTCATCATTCTCTCGTTCTTAATGGCTCTTATTGTGCTTTATGTGTTCTAACATGAGGTTCTGTATGTTTAAGTAAGTGTTTTATGCGTTTTATTCAGATGTTTTTTGTGGTAAAAACTCATTTGGGGTCGTCTCTTGCTGTGGCTTCTTAATGGTGATATCTGTCAGAATGTCACTGACATTAGCAGCACATGTGCTGATTACAGAGGGAAAATATAGAAAACAATAAAGAATGAAGGCAAATCAGTATACACAAATGCATGCATGGATGTACAAATTTATATAGAAATTTTCATTAAAATATCCATGTTCTGAAAGTTTAATATGTGAGGAATGAAAAATAAGTGGACAAAGATGTTATTAAAATAATAATATAATAATAAAAAATATATATATTGTATATATGTATGTATATATATGTGTGTATATATATATACATATATATATATAATTTGTATGTTTATTATATATAGAATTATTACATTTAATAAAAGCTATCATGCTACCATTTTATTGAGCAAGAATTTGGAAAAAAGTGATATTTACAAAAGATTTCTATTTCAAAACAAGACTGTTCTTTTTTCTGCTTAGTCCAACAATCCAAAAATACATCAGTTTCAATCAATCAATCAATAAAAAGCAAATAAACAAACAACTGTCAACTATGATAAATAAAGCTTAATTAGATTAAATATGTGTATGTACTATGTATATTTAAGTAAATTAAATGCATGCATGTATATATTTAAGAAACAATATGCTTTGTTTATATATAATATATTTATAAATTATATACATTTTATGAATATAATGTCATTAATGTCAATTTTATTAATGCTAGTACATTTAAACATTTTCAAGATATTTGCTGTATGTTTGTAAATACAAAATACATACACATATTTTGGAAAACTTTTATTTTGGATTAATTGTTTAACAGCACAAGTACACATTCACACACTGTATGTATATACAGTATAATATATTAATTCTAGAATACAATATACTGTGTCATAAATAAACACTGGCCATCATCTGAGTAATTACAATGTTAATTTCTTTACCATTTGTCACCAGGTACTAAAAATAAATTCACATTGTCAAGCTTAAAGAAGGCTGTGTCATGATCGGGGCTGCTGTGCCAATTTCATGCTGATGAAAATTTGGTGCCAAGCCCATGACAAGATCAACCAGCATGTCCTTTTCAGTACCTCAGAGACAAGTCAATCCATCAGGATTATGTTTGAGGTGGACATTCATTTTTCAGAAAGATAATGATCCAAAACACTTCTCAAAGTTGTTCAAAAGCTATCAAAAAAGTAACAACTCTATGTTCTGTGTGTCAGACTCAGTACCATTAGACACCACAGAATATATTAGTGACACACTTGAAATATATGAGAACACATTCTGGAAATTGCTACAAAATCAGAAAGGGCAGACAATTTCTAGCTCAGAAATATATTAACCGCACAATGATGATAATTTATCTGTGTTTGTTTTTTGTATGAAAGAGAAGAAAACTTGAATGATTAACGAATACATGAATCACAAACTATTCAGCAGGCTTATTGTGGATACTGATTGATAAAGAATGACTGTTCAAAAAGAGGCGGGAAGGAAATTGATGTTGGTCCCAAAATAAAAAAAAATGTAAATCCTATGTGATTCAGCAGTTCCTTTCAGTAAGATACGATGGCGCACAGCGTTACTGCACAGTCATGTTGATGGATGCATTTTACTATGCTGATACCTGAGGACTGAGCAAATGAGGGTTCAAAATGACTTCTTTCACCTCACTCAGAATTGCATCCACATCCTCCACTGGGGGAAGACCGGCCTGTCAATCATTCCCACTGAATCACAGAGCAGAGACAATCTAAACATTTCTAGACTGCAGAGTATCTGACAAATCAATTCAAGGACTCAATATAACTGTGACCACATCAGAGCAAATTGTATTAGTCATCGCATGGAAAACCACAAAATATCACTCATGGATTTTTTAATACCGAACAGCAGGAATGAAGAATTCTGGGTAGGGAGCCGAAGGCGCAGAATGAACGGGGTGATGTAGAGTCATGTTTTTGAAATATTGGGATTCATATGGGAATCAGAAATGCTCTCTGCTCTGGACCCGTTAGCATGAACGCTACAGGAGGGAGAAAGAAAGACGAAAGGGAGGGTTGGGAACAGTAGGTATAGAGGTTGTTAGCTATTCCACTGAGAAAAGAACAGCTCAGATCAAGACGAATGCTCTAAAGACAGACAAACAGACAAAGAGAGAGAGACAGGCATGATGATAGATAAAAAATAACAAAGTACAGATGTATGAGACAAAATTAGGTCTGAGTTTTGCATAGTTTCTAAATCATATTTTAAAATGTGATATATATAAATAAAAACATTATTTGAATTTTTTTTTTTCTATTTAGTGATAGTTAAAGCCACTGTGTGTGATTTCTGAGCCACTGCCATCATTAAATGGAGTTACAAAAATAATGTTTTTTTTACAAAGACAGCCTCTGCCATTGGTCAAGTACCAGATAGCTCCTCCCAGAAACTCACTCTGTTGGTTGAGCCAATGTTGCTATTTCAGGCTGGTCGAAATGCTCTATTTTTATCTGTTTAGCCATGAAAATCAACCTTCAGTATAACAGCATTACTTTGTTTCCACAAATTATCAAGTTTACAAGAATATATATATAAAAATATGCACTTTACCTTTAAAGCAAATGCCGATATGTCTTTAAAGGGGAAAAAAAACTGCGATTTATATAACCTCACCCTTCATATCTTCTAAAAGTTAGATGATTTTACACAAACAAAAACTTATTCAGAAATTGATGGGTAGCTGTTATATGGCCCCTCAGAGGGCAGAAACCAGATCTTCTCATCTTCTCTGTGAAGGCGCACAACACAAAATGAAGTCCTAATTAGAGCTGTATGTCAGTCTGTATCACTGATCTTTTATTAAACAGTGCTAAACATCCAAAAGACCTTGTGCAAAATTGTTGATTAAGATGTGGATTCAGTTTTCATTTCCTGTTCTCTCTATCTATTTCAGGCAGATGCATCAACCAGTTTCCTCCGTGCTGCACGCTCAGGTAATCTGGAAAAGGCTCTGGACCATATCAAAAATGGAATAGACATCAACACAGCCAATCAGGTGAGACAAACATCCATGCACCACTGTCATCATCAAGCATGTGAGTGTATCTGTATGTGCTTGTGTGAGTAGTATATTAAAAATTATTACAGGTATGAATTTAACCAAAGTATAAAATATTAAATATGAGATTTTTAAGACTCAAACACAAAATGAGGATTGTCTTCCCAGGAAGAATTAAGTGTTGCTTTTTGAGTTTCTCCATGTCGAAAAAAATTTGAATTACTGTTGTAGCACTGAAACTTTTAATGTTAAATACTATTTTTACACACTTGTAGTTATTTTGCACATTATAATAAGTAGTCATGTGCACTTAAAAATGTAAATATGCAGGTCTATTTTTTAGTCTCTGGCAAACAACAATAGAAGTTCTATTTTATACATGAATCAAAGTGTTCATTTTAGGCAAATGCAAATAATTACCTTATTTGACTCCTAACACAGAAGTTATATCCAGTTTTTGAATACAAGAGAAGGGTTAAAATCACTCTGAACACTTCAGCAGCTGCATGGCAATGCCAGTCTCTTATCCATGCCTTGAAAGCCCAAAGTAACTTTGAAGCCCATTAATAGTACGGCCTAAATTCAGAAATTGCTATTTAGAGCTATAAATTTATCATCCTGTAGATTAGGATCCACATCTGTGTGTGTGTGTGAGTTTGTTTGCCTGTGCCAATGTGTGTGTTTTCTCATCTGTATTAACCCCCCAATGTTCTTGTGGTTGGACAGTACAGCTGTGTTTACAGTGTCAATGCAGAGCTGTGTTCAATGCCCTAATCACTAAATTGCCGTAATTAATCAGGCCAGCACGTCTTCCTCCTCTAACCCCCTCACCGGTCATGTTTTGCACTCACTTGCATCATAACACTCAGTGTTACTTGCTTTAAATAGCATATTGTGTTATTTGCAGAAAAGCTATGTTTGGTTCTCAGAGACGGGTTAGTGAATGGACCAGAGCGGCTGGCTGACTTCCCGTATTGAAAAGCTCTGAAAATGAACACCCACTCTCTATGCTTCCAGCACACACACACACATCGACTACTACAGCACCTTATAACATCATTCACAGACAGGATTCCATCGGGAACCTGCCGCCGTCTGCGATATGCAACCTAGACTATTTCCATGCGTCTTAGAGGTTTTATAGTTACGTGTTTGGATCAACTGAAGGTACACATCTCCTGTGTGATGCTGATATCACAGCGTGAATGTCTCTGCTGTCGCAACACATTTCGTGAGGAGCTTAGACCGGTTTTGACAGTGAGACGGATTAAGCCCTCAGCACCGGTGCTTTGGAACTAGAGAAAAATTGAAAATCAGCAAAACCCTAGTTTAAAGCTCAGAGCATGTGCTTAATTTCCACCTCAGCTCTAAGCAGGTAATTGTTAATAAGATTTTCAGACAATTGATGAGCTTGTTCTAGAGTGTTATTTCTCTTTATTTTACAGGTGACTAACTAATGGCTGTAAATGGCACTAATGTTGTTAAGCCTTTTCATCTATTAAAATAAAACTGTTGTTAGTAAGGACAAACGTTCTTTAAAAACAAAAAGCCATTTGCAAATGAATGTGCAAGAACTCAAGCACAATACATTTCAGTCATTACTTTTACAAAAGTAAAAATTAAGTAATTATTCGCATTCATTCTGGAATAACAGTCATGTGGACCACTTTTATTATTGTGACGAAGGGACTGAGGGTAGAGTGGGGATCTAAATGCAAACACTTTGTTCCAAACAGGCTAGGTCAAACACCAGCAAACAGTTCAATCCAGGCAAAGGCAAAAGAGTAATTCCAATAAACGGGTAAGGGTCAGGGCAGGCAGCAAACATTCAAAAAACCAGGAAACAGTCCAAGGTCAAAAATACAAAGAAACATGGAAAACACAAGGAACAAGTGTGTGGCCTTGCAATAATCAGCATAAAAGAGAGGGTGAGGGCTTTTGCTAGACAAAGGGGAACAAATGACAGAACCAACCAATGAGAACATGACACATGAAACCAAAAACCCAATGGGGACCAAACACATAGAAAGGGTAGTACATGACATAAGACTCCAGGGTGGAGTGCCCTCTAAAGGAGCTCATGGGCACTCCAGCTGGCAATCGTGACGATTTTACTTTTATGTAAAAATAAAAAAAAGAAGCTTTTCATGATCAGAATTTCTTCAGAATTGCCTCTTTTGTGTTTCATGGAAGGAAATGACTTAAAGCTGCAGTCCATAATGCTCTAGCAGTTAATAAACAGAACTGCGTGTGTCATGCAGAAGAATATTGTAGCCGGAACTACTTCTCTCTATTTTGGTCTATGACGAACCACAGAGGTACCGGGCTACTCCACAGTGGTACCTACCTGAACCAGTCTAAATAGTCTGAATATAAACACTTATTATAGGTGTACCATAGTTATTCAGGAAAAGCCAAAAACACGATTTGTTAACAAGGTTTCATGGGGTACTTGCTTATTATATAAATTATATACATTTTGAAGACAAAAAAGTTACACACTGCTGCTTTAAGCTAATTTAATTGGTTTTCACCTTTTTGAAATATGTTTTTAAAAAAAGAAAAATCCAACATCCAGCCAAGTGAAGAACACTCTCCAGGAGGTAGATGGTCACTGTCAAAGTCTACCATCAAGAGAAGATTTCACCACCCACATGGAAAGAACCTATATGAGGATATATGAAACCTATATGCAGTATATATGCACATATATTATAATATATATGCTGCATATAATGAATAGGGAGTTGGACTTGTAAAAGATTGGGGGTTCAAGTCCCAGGTCCAGCAGGGATTGTTGGTGGTGGGAATGAATAACCAGCTCTCTCTCCACCTTCAATACCATGACTGAGGTGAGACCCTTGAGCACTTCTCACTGCTGTGTGTGTGCACTTGGATGGGTTAAAAATTATTTTTATATATTTTATTGATTTTACTAATAGATGAACATATAGGTGTATATACGCACACATATATATATAGGTACATGTATGCATGTATATATGAACGCATATATGTACATATAATATAGGAAAACTGCCAATTTAATGTATGTCACGTATATTAAAAACCTATATCAAAACCTATATATGTTTATATAGGTTATTTCCGTGTGGGCAGAGCAAATGCATAGGATTCACGTTATTCAAGGATTCAAGTATTAACAAGGCCAGATTAGATTTTACCATAGATTTCTAAAAAAGCCAGACCAGTTCTGCAAAACCATTCTATTGACAGCTGAAATTTAGATTAATCTCTTCCAGAATTTCAAGAAGAAAAAAGTATGGAGAATGCTTAGAACATCTACTGATCCAAAGCATACAACATCATCTGTGAAACACGGTGGAGCAGTGTGATAGGTCGAGCATGTATGTCTTGTTACTGGTGTTTATTGATGACGTGACAGAAGACAGAAGCAGTCAGAAAAATTCTGAACTGTACAGGTATATACTGTCTGTGCAGATTCAGCTAAATGTAACAAATTTAATTGGATGGCGCTTTATAGTACAAGTGGACAATGTCCCAAAAACATACAGCAAAATCAACCCAGGAGTTTTTAAAGGTAATTCTGCAATGGCCAGGTCAATCTCCAGATTTCAGCCTGATTGAGCATGCATTTCACTTGCTGAAGACAAAACTAAAGGCAGAAAGACACACAAACAGCAACAACAAATGAAAGCAGCTGCAGTAAATGCCTAGCAAAGCGTCATAAAAGAGTAGACCCAGTCTCTCTAGAGTTCCAGAATCAGGGCAGTCATTTCCTGCAAAGGATTCTCAACAAAATATTACAAATTTACATTTTATTTATGGTTATATTTATTTGTCCAATTACATTTGAGCTTCTGGAAATGGGGGGGCTGTGAAATGGTAAATGGTTGTAATTCCAAAGCATTTTTGTCTAACCTCTGGAATTAAAGCTTAAATTCTGCACTTCAGTTTCTTCTTGATTGTTTCATTTATAATTCTGTTGTCAAAATGATAAAAGTTACATCATTGTCCAAATATATATGAACCTAAGTGTGTGTAACAATTAAAAAAAAGCATTTACTTTCACTTTTAATCTATTTAATGCAACCCTAAAATTATATAAGGATATTGAAAATCCAAAACATGTGAAAGAACAAGTGTTACCGATCCAATGACATACAGCGATGAGCATGGCTTTCTATACTGTGGTTATTTCCCAAGATATTATGAAGCACATCCACAGAATATTAATGCCAAGCAGGCACGTGTGGCTGTTTTCATCACCGTCTGCAAGCACCCCTCCATCTCCGCTCCGTCTTCTTCTCCTCTGCGCATGCACTGTGCGGCTGCAGTAGGAGCTCATTAGAGATGAGTGACATTGCAGTATGAAGGGGATTCCGGTCAGACTAGCAGAGCAGAGCCCCCCTATGGCCGCTCCAGACTGCGCACCCAGCTTCCCTACAGAAGCACACACTGTACTGTGTGCCGCTCTCCAATAGGCCTTTACCGGCTTTTTGTCTGTTTGCCACTCTATTTCCACTCCCTGTTTAATGAGACCTCCACAGATCAGTAGATGTCTCAGTGCTTCACTGTGTTATTTTTAGGCTGCCCTCCTCTCAGTGAGTCATTTGACAGGTAGACGGGGAGAGATAAAGAGATAGACTTGATGTGTCAGGGTGGGTTTTTTTGAGACCAGGTTTTGGCGCCTCATGTTTTCTTTTGTATTCGCAGAATGGACTTAACGGCTTGCACTTGGCCTCCAAAGAAGGCCATGTGAAGATGGTGCTGGAGCTGCTGCACCATGGAATTGACTTGGAGACTACTACAAAGGTAAATCTGCTTTAGTCAGTCAGGCTTCCTCCAGCAGATCAAAAACAGATTTATAAATGTGATAGTAGACACAGTGGAAGAAATATTTAGAGTTCATTTGCAAAAACAGCTCAATTTTTTCTATTCTTTCAAATCGAGTTTCTTCATTGTGCATTCCAACTAATCTTAATTAAACTACATTTGTTTTAGTTTTTTTGACTAGGTAAAACTAAAAAGCTAACTAATACTTTAAAAACAGTATGACATATAATATATAAAAACATGATTTTTGACCATTTTTATAGTTATCAGTTTTTGCTAAAAAATCTTTTATTCTGAATATCTCTATTAATAAATAACTATTTATTCAACATTGGCATTTATTACGTTGGTTTTTAAAAAGCAATAAGCAACATGTTTCTCGTTTTTGGGTGAACTACTCCTTTAATACATACAACTTATCTCATCTGGGAAAATTAATCAAAAATATCAATGACTTGTCATTCATTATTGGTGGTATGGGTTGGTTTAAGTGTGGGTTAAAATGCAAGGGATGGGTCAAATGTAACTATAAATGTAATTACAGAAATTAATTGCAGGTATACAAGCAGGCATTTTTAAAAATGTAAATACAATGTAAAAACAATGTACATAATTGTTACGAATGAGGAGACGAAAGACGTGCAGATTTACTTGCTATCTGTTTAATGAACAAACTCAGAGTACAAACGGGCAGGGTAGATGACGGCAAAACAATAATGGCAGAGGCAGAGCAAAGAGTGGTCAAAGTCCAGGCGAGGGTCGGTAACAACAGATACAATCCAGATAGACACGGAAACAGGAAAACACGGGAACACGGAATGGCAAAACAACGGGGGTTGACAGTGCAATGGACCGTGCAAGACAAACAAACAGACTGGTATATATACAGGTGAAAGTAGGTCAAGGGGTGGAGCAAACAATGAAGTACCTAGACAACCAACAAGTGGGCGGAGACAAGAGTTCATTGCTGAGAGTCCATGAATGAAAACAGTTGTAAACATACAAACAGTTAGTTGAGAGCTGGAGTGCCATCCAAAGTCTTGCTGGCACATCCAGCTGATCGTCACAATAATAAGTGCAATGTATGAAATGATTCATTCATGATTCAAGTATGGATAAACTGTTTGATATATTAGAAATCACACATGCATTTTTTTTTTACAATTGCAAATGCAATGCCCTTAAAACAAGCAACAATTAACCCAAGTATAAAAGCAATAAAATCAAATGACCTTTTTCTAAATACTATGCATGCAATAAAAGTATTTAACATGCATTGCCGCATCGTTCTCTGTATCATATTTAAATTCATTTTGCAGAAAGGGAATACCGCCCTTCATATTGCTGCTCTGGCCGGTCAAGAGAAAGTGGTTGCTGAACTTATCAATTATGGTGCCAACGTCAATGCCCAGTCTCAGGTTAGTCTGAGCCTCAAAACATGAATCAACAAACACCCAACGGCACATGTTGATGAGAAGTTTCATTTGTTCTTTGGTGTCATTTTGTATTGCACAGAAAGGTTTCAGTCCTCTATACATGGCAGCACAGGAGAACCACTTAGAAGTGGTCAAATATCTGCTTGAACATGGAGCCAATCAGAGCCTTCCAACTGAGGTGAGTGACACAATGAAATCAAACTCGGAAGAAATCAAACCCAAATGACCCTACAACTCTTGATTTCGTCCTCTAGGACGGCTTTACTCCTTTGGCGGTAGCTCTTCAGCAGGGTCACGAGAATGTTGTGGCCCTTCTGATAAACTATGGCACCAAGGGCAAAGTGCGTCTGCCAGCCCTGCACATCGCGGCACGTAACGACGACACGCGCACTGCTGCTGTACTCCTGCAGAACGACCCAAACCCAGACGTCCTCAGCAAAGTATGTGTTTGTGCTCATCTGAAAGGTTTTCTCTCACCATGAGTGAGATTATGCATCATGACTCACTGAGCTCAATGCAGCCGCTCTTGGCTTGTAATTGCAGTGATGACTATGTGACAAGATAAACAGAACTGACTTTGTTTAAAGATCCATCAGCGTAGGTGTTGCTGTTTTGTATATACACTGAATCAATGAAATGCTACACTCTTTTCTCGTAGACTGGCTTTACTCCTCTCCACATCGCAGCCCATTATGAGAATCTAAGTGTCGCCCAGCTTTTGTTAAACAGAGGAGCCAATGTGAACTTCACGCCCAAGGTCTGTGCAGCTCTCACATTAGATGCTTCCTACTACTAGGCGAAGATTACATGAACTTCTCACTTTCTCTCCTTTTCTCTTGAAGAATGGCATTACTCCATTACATATTGCTTCCAGGAGGGGGAATGTGATTATGGTGCGGCTTCTGTTGGACAGAGGAGCTCAGATAGATGCCAAGACAAAGGTATAGTATCCCCTAGGGATGTGTAAAATATTTTCATAATCAGTTTTGTCATCGCAGTTTGCAGTGTTGTTTATTGTTAACTTAAACTAAAACTATTGAAAGTAATTTAAAGTTGAAATAAAATAAAATATAAATTTTAGATAAATTTTTATTTTTTTTATTTTAAAAAAAATATATAATTTAAATAATTGTCTAAATAAAATACATTTTATAAGAACATTTTAGTCACACATTACACGTTCATTAAATGCAGGCTAATCCTTCACAGGCCAGAATATAAACGTATAGGGGAAAAATAAAAAAATAAAATGAGAGCGTAAAATGTAAATTACAACATAAAAATCTATTTAGACTGAATTCACAGCATCTATCCAACTGTAGTCACATCTCACAGTGACATTATTTACTGGCTGAGATGAAAAACGGCACTGCTGAGACTGCTGAATCTGACTTATTTAAGTCTAGCTCATAGAGAATGACCTATTTTACTTCCTCTTGGGAAAAACAGGTATTTTCTCTTTGTGACAACTCGCTGTTTTAATGGTTTTCTTTAATGCATACATAAATAAAGACAGAAATTGAAGCTCACGTGGGATGCACTGAAACATGGCTGAAAAATCCTTCATACAGAGGATTTACAAAATTGCTTATTCTTTCTGTTTTCCACAGGATGAGCTGACGCCGCTGCATTGTGCAGCCAGAAATGGTCATGTACGTGTGGTAGAGATCCTGCTAGACCAGGGTGCTCCACTTCAGGCCAAGACCAAGGTGACCAAATTGTATTACTAAGATGGACTGCACAGTAATGGGTTTTTAGCTTTTTTGATGCCATAATCAGGCTGATCTATTCATAATAATGTGTTCCTCCTTGCAGAACGGCCTGTCTCCCATACACATGGCAGCGCAGGGTGATCACATGGACTGCGTGAGGCAGCTGCTGCAATACAACGCAGAGATCGATGACATCACCCTGGACCACCTGACCCCGCTGCATGTTGCGGCCCACTGCGGGCACCACCGCATGGTAAAGGTGCTGTTGGACAAGGGGGCAAAAGCTAATGCTCGTGCTCTGGTTAGTGCATATGTTGTTTTTAATTAATGTAATAACATTAGTAATGTAATGTACGTTAAGTTGAACAAATTGTGTATACACTATCTGATTTTTTCAACTGTCTTTTAGAATGGATTCACTCCATTGCATATTGCCTGCAAGAAGAACCACATGCGGTCCATGGACCTTCTGCTGAAGCACTCAGCATCCCTGGAGGCTGTGACTGAGGTCAGATTGATCCCCACCTGTCACTTTGATGGATAACCTCTATTCACTTTGCACCATCTATGCCTTTAGCTTGACCCTTGTAGAAAATAGAAAGGCTGTGTAGGATTACTTCACAAGACTAGAATATATCAACATAATACACTTCCTTTCAAAAGTTTTAATAATAATATTTTATGATATTGTGGTTTTTACTGTATTTTTTGATCAAATGAATATAGCCTTGTGCGCATAAGAGGTTTTTGAGCGCACAGGCTCTTCAGCAGACTTTTTTGACATTTTTGCAGCCTATGATGTGTCTGCTTTTGTTTGTTTGTAAATTATTTTCTTTGTCGCGCAGCCAATTTTGAGCATTTTTTTGCCAGGGATGCGCTTTGCTTTTGTCTTTAATTATAAATTGTACCGACCCCCAACTTTTGAGTGGTAATGTTACAGCATTAATAATGTGTAGTTTGTTTATGGAAATCACGAATAACATCCATAAACAGAAACTATTAAATTACATGTTATTATTTTTGTTGATCCTTTGATCCACGGAACCCTTAAACACACTGAAAGTGCGAAAATGCATGCTCTTGTTTTTTAGTCGGGTCTGACCCCTCTTCATGTAGCTGCATTCATGGGGCATCTCAACATAGTGAAGAGTCTACTTCAGAGAGGAGCTTCACCCAACGCATCTAATGTGGTAAGAACTGTGTAATCTATTCAGAACCGCAGAGATACCCAACAATCAAATCCCAATCCCATATTCTGCTTTTTAAATGGGCTAATGTCTTTAGTAACGATTATGACAGTGATCACAGTTTTCTTTTCAGTACTAAATGTTCTGAACTAAACTGAATTTCACTGTGCCTTTGTAGAAAGTGGAGACCCCTTTGCACATGGCCGCCAGAGCGGGACACTGTGAGGTGGCTCAGTTCTTGCTGCAGAACAATGCACAGGTGGATGCCAAAGCGAAGGTACGCCAACTATGCAAGCTGATTTATCTCCATTTGTCTGCTTTTGTTTTAGAAGTCTTATGTGCCTCTTATTTTGTTTTAAAGGATGATCAAACCCCCTTGCATTGTGCTGCTCGAATGGGACATAAGGAGTTGGTGAAGCTGCTCTTGGAACATAAGGCCAATCCAGATTCAGCCACCACGGCAGGTCACACTCCTTTGCACATCGCCGCCCGCGAGGGACATGCACAAACTACACGCATCCTGCTCGATGGGAATGCCCAACAAACCAAAATGACCAAGGTTGTTTTTTTTCTAGTTAACCCTTTGCTAAGCCCCGCCTTAAAGTCTGGGGGAAGTTTGCGTCCGATTTCTGTATTGTGACGTACTTTCAAGAGAAACTGAATGAGTGAGCTAGACTGCGCAAAAGAAAGCTGACAGTTTGGGGGGTGGGCATGGTTAATGATGTCAGGCTCATGCTCAAGCATTACAGAAGGCCCAATCATACCAGCATTTATTGCCGGCTGCTGTAGTTTTGTGTTTTATTGAAATTATACAAAAAAATTGACATTCTGTAAAGTTGGCGACCATAACTGAGGTGGGCGGAGCTTAACAAAGGGTCATTAACATAAATAGTTACAAAATATTCCCACCGTCGTCTGCATTTTTAGTGTGTAAACCTGTGTTTACTTACAGAAAGGATTTACTCCTCTACATGTAGCATGTAAATACGGGAAAGTGGATGTGGCGGAGCTGCTTTTAGAAAGAGGGGCCAATCCCAATGCAGCCGGAAAGGTAATTCATCAAGACAAACATCTGATATCTCAGTACTCATCTGCTAATATCAGATGACGGTCAGCGGTGGCTGACTGAGGCCATGTGTCTCCTCTCTCCTCTCTCAGAATGGCTTGACCCCTTTGCACGTGGCCGTCCATCACAACAACCTTGATGTAGTCAAGCTGCTGGTCAGCAAGGGCGGCTCTCCGCACAGCACGGCAAGAGTAAGATACACATGTACAGATTACAAGATCTTGGCAGGCGACTATTCTTAGCTGTGACATTAAGGGTTGCAGTCTGTTTCACACTTTTGAATGCCTTTCGACAAAAACTTTTAGCTTTCTTCCATTTTACAGAATGGCTACACAGCCTTGCATATCGCAGCCAAGCAGAACCAACTAGAGGTTGCAAGCAGTCTTCTGCAGTATGGCGCTAATGCCAACTCAGAATCACTACAGGGCATCACCCCGCTTCACCTGGCATCACAGGAGGGGCAACCTGATATGGTGGCACTGCTCATCTCCAAACAGGCCAATGTTAACCTGGGCAACAAGGTGATACACTCTTTAAACTTAATTAAGTGTTATTTGGTCTATGTCAGAGAGAGACAACAAAAAAGAATATGGCACAAGGAATGCACAGGATGCATTTAATATTCCTCTGATATTCTATTTGTGTGTGTGTTTGTACAGAATGGGCTGACACCTCTGCACCTGGTTGCTCAGGAAGGGCATGTGGGCATTGCAGACATGCTGGTGAAGCAGGGTGCTTCAGTCTATGCAGCCTCAAGGGTAAGATACTTCAATGCACAAAGAAACACACGCAGGGCCATCTGTAGAATGTCCTAAAATTTAGACCTTGTGCAATTTAGTCTGCGCTAGTGCTGAACTGACAAGCAGTGTTAGATCTACATTTCCTTTGTAGGCTGGCCACAACAAATCTTCTCAACACTGTGTTATACTTTGGGATGTTTTTGGTTCAGTCATTAAGACGGTCCGTGCGTTTTAGGCCATTGTTTTGCAGTTGTTAAAGGGGACATAGGATGCCCATTTGGCAAGTTGTTCATGAAATGCCTGCAAAATAACTATATTACAAGTTCCTCAGTGGTTGTGTACTGTAAAACAACATCTATTTTGCCTTATCAAAGACCTGCTTCGGTGCATTTCTCTTTAAATGATAACAAGCTACTGCTCATGACACCCCTCTCTTCTGTTTTTTGTGTATTCAGTTGCTCATTACCATAAAAAACAAAACTAATCCACTGTGTCCTCAGTGGCTCTTATCTCAGGAGTCTCAGGTTCATTTTTGCATTCAACTACATAACACCTGCATTGCTTATAAGACATTGTTGTTGCTGCAGCAGCTTGAGCACAGGAAAAATAGCCCACGGCATATAACTGGCTAAGGGAGGAAATATGCTAATAGTGGTCATGGGCAGGGCTTGAGCAGTAACAACTTGATATCATGCGTAACTAGAACCAAGAAGAGTGAGACGATGGTATGTATGCCGAGGCGGATAAATTAAATTAGGAAAAATGAATAGGCTAGTGGGCGATAATACTAATGAGCGTCAATGGGTACCGGCTGTGCTGACGCTCAGCGTGCTCTTTCCGAAACTATGTTAAAACATCCCTTATATGCAAGCTTGAATTTTGCATCCAGTGTTGTTTTAGGGTGTTTCTGTGACTTGTTGAAGTGCTCTGAGTGAAGGCAAGACAGATAAGCTTTCACAGTCCTTTTTGATATTCTGATAAAAAATATGGCCAGATCCCTCCTTCAATGAAAGCTTCAAGGTGTCTGAACAAAAAAGAAAACTCTAACCTTATCAGCAATGCTAATAATAATGCTTGCTTTAGCACCACTAGTAGGGAACATAATGAGTGAGCAGTGCTGAAACTCAGCTGTGATCTTTTTTTCAAAATTCATTCTTTATCCCATTAAAATTTTTAGTTTTTTAAACACTTAAATTTTAAAATTAACTGGCGCTGATTTTCTATATGCCCTGGAACCTACTCATTTAGTTTATTTCCTTCTCACACTTTTAAATCTCTCTCTCTGTTAGATGGGCTACACACCCTTACATGTGGCATGTCATTATGGAAACATAAAGATGGTGAAGTTCTTACTCCAGCAGCAAGCACATGTTAACAGCAAGACAAGAGTAAGTGATACAACTCTGTATTTTCCATATTTTTCTGTCCTGTACACACTACACAGGCCACTCTTTGCACACTTTTCAGTGTCAGTATGCATCTATCTTTTCCAGTTGGGTTACACTCCTTTACATCAAGCAGCCCAGCAGGGTCATACAGACATCGTCACCCTGTTGCTAAAACATGGAGCCCTCCCCAATGAAATCACCACAGTGAGCAGAGCCTCATACTTAAAATACAGAATTTCTCATACAAAATACTATATATTTTTTTCCTGTCAAGCTGCTATTTAATAATTCAGGCACAGATGTGAGATTAAGTAACCTGACTGTGTTATCTGTGGCAGAATGGGACGTCACCTCTGGGTATCGCTAAGCGGCTAGGTTACATCTCTGTCATTGATGTGTTAAAGCTGGTGACTGAGGAATCCGTATCTGTGGTGAGAGCCGTTCGCATCTCATTAACACTATCTGGTCCGAATTTGTGATTTCAATCTCCAGGGCTTTTTATTCCATCATCTTTCATCTCTGGGTAATCGGGTTGTCATCTTTGATTTGTGCAACATTCACCATCTTTGTTCATATATTCCCTCTCTACGCCTCAGATCACCACCGAGAAGCATCGCATGAGTTTCCCGGAGACGGTGGATGAGATACTGGACGTGTCGGAAGATGAAGGTGCGTACGGGTGGCTCAGATTGGATTTAGCCTGAAGGACCTTACTGCAGTAAATGCCGCATTAAAGCACTGATTCTCAGCTGCTGTGACAAGGTCTCAGTGCCGTGAGGTTGGTGCTAGACTCTCGATGATGAACACAAGCCAGTAGGCAGATGAGCTGGTAGGTCATAACCCAAAAAAAAGACAGTCGGAAGTGAACTAGGGTTTAGAGATCTTACACTCATAGTGCACATAGAATAATTTATGCATATTAAAGCATTTTGTTTATAAAGTGAAGCATTTAAATGGATCTTTAACTCTGTTTTTCACACAAAGTTATCATATTGATTTAAAAGATTTGGAATATAGCACTTGATGGCACTTTTGTGGTGCTTTTATGTCTTTTTTTGATGCTTAATAGCCAATTTTATTATAAAGAAAAGAGGAGCTTGGACATTCTGCTTAATATTTCCTTATGTGTTTTGCAGAAGAAAGTTTAGACAGGGCTATTCAATTTATCATTGATCCCTTCCCTTCCTTGGCTCTAATCATTAAATGTGTTTGTTTCTTCTGAGAGATGATTGATAAATTTCCATTTATTCAGGACTTTTATGGATTGAAAAAGCAAAAGCAAGTATTTCTTGATAATCTAAATCTACTGTAAATCTACGGTAGCATCGCCAGCCTGAAATGTTCCTTCTTCCTTCCTGCTGTAGGAGTTGCTCAGCTAACATTAGGTAGGAGCGTCTCCCTCTCACTGGCTTGGTTGTCCGGCTCTCAGTGGTTCGTGACATGTGTGCCTCCATTTCAAGCACTCTCATCTTGTCTCTGGCCCTCAAGTCTCTCTAACCGCTCTCTATTCTAACGTGTCGCTTCGTGTTATTACTGCGTCGGTCTCTCATCATCGTGTGGTCATGATGTTTCTTTTTCCTTTACTGACAGTAACATGTGTTTGTGGATCCATTATTGACAGGACTGCATTCGAAAAATTACTTTGTGTTCTCAGTGTGTTCTAAGGGTGTTTCTTCAACTATGTGCACTTTTTGCCCAGTGTAATAAATAAACACACGTAAAAAAAAAAATTCTGCAATTTCCACATATATTATATACATTTTATATTTAATTGATGTGTTTAACAACTATTAGCCTGTATTATATTATATTTTGTATAAATGTAACATTCCTCTTAAATATACAATATACATGCATGTGTGTATATTTATATATGCATAATAAATATACACAGTACACACATATATATTATATAAACAAAAAAAACTTTTATTTTGGATGTGATTAATCACAATTAAAAAGTTTTAAAGTTTTGCTTAATAAAAGGTATTTGAAAACTATAAAAGTAAATAATAAAAAAAAAAAATTACAAAATAGAAAATTGCTGAAATGTGTTTATGTTAATTAAGAAAAATCAACCACTGGGACATAATAGTGCCTGAAGTTAAGAAACACCCATAGATGAGGTTCTCTTTATCTAAACACTATGGGAGTCACACTGGGAGTGGATAATTTTAGTAATTGACTAATGATGATTATTTGACTCAGCAGAGGGCTCCAAAATGAACTGTCACAGTGGCTGTTTTACGCGTCTCTGAACACCTGTGATTAAGCCCCTACAATAACACCAAACTATCTCTCCCATGCAGATAAAGTGTGATCTTCTCTGCACTACCAGGCATGCCCACTTCAGTAACCAAAACCATGCAATCTTATCGAGTGTCTTGATTTCTTCATGTTTTCCATTGGCTCTGTGTGTGTATGATTTCATTGCTTGAACTCGGTGAACGCGTGAAGGTTCTTGTATGTGCTCGAACGGGAATGATGATGGATTGTAAATGATGAAATAACATCTAAGCTTTTCCTGTCTGTTAATCCTCCTTTTCCGGCGAACCTCCTACATCAGTGTCTCTGACATATTTGGTGCTGTATGTAGGTGATGAACTTCTCGGGATGGATGGGGCTCGCTATTTGAAGCTGGATGACCTGAAAGACCAGGATGATGATTTTTTGTCTCCTAAGAAAACCCTGAGAGACTTTGAGAGCGGGATGGGCACGACGTAGGTCGCAAGAGCAACAGATTTGTCCTTTGGCTAAGATTCTATTAAAGTTAGATTACAAATATCTCCTTCATTCTCTCCAGACCTTACTCACCCGCAATTCCCAGAATTCCATGCGTGTCACCTGAAACTGTCATGTTGGACCAGGTATTATTCTTTTTTGCTTTATGTGCTGAAATAAGAAATGTTCCTTACTAAAAAATCCAGGTCTGGTGGGTCCTAGTTGGTCACCTTTTTTAAGATCTCAGCTTCAAGGCCCCTCATTGTTTTGTTTAAACAAGCTGTTTAAATATATGGGTACTCATAGCACATGTAAAAAATAGATAAATAAAATAAAAAATAATAATAATAATAAAATAAAATATGAAATTGCAGGAATTAAACAATAAATGTCTAGTTTTTAGCTGTTAAATGCTTGTTTTGTCGCATTTTAAGTCATTTTGTGCCTCCCTTGAACGGTTGCTGTAGACTCTGGCCTGGTAGACCATCTTTTGCAAGCTTGGTAGGACCACTAGATCATTGTGGCAAAGTTCGAAGGAGTTTGAGTTAGTTACCTCTGTTCCAAAACAGCTTAACTAGCTGCTATGACCTGGTTTTCCAAGCAGACTTGTCACTTTCTCTCTCTCAGTCTCATAAAGCTGTCATTGTACCTTTGTTTATGTGTGTGTGTCTTTGTGTCTGTGTGATCTGTGCTACTCCTGTGTGTCTGCAGCACACACCTGTCCCTTTGCCAAAGGAGTATGACGAAGACTCTCTAATCCCCAGTAGTCCAGCCACAGAGACCTCAGACAACGTTAGCCCAGTGGCCAGCCCCATCCACACTGGGTCAGTGCACATATTTTCACAACCCTTGCTAATGGCTTCTCACCGCTTTTATCTCCGTATTTATCTGTTGGTCATAAATGCTTATTTTTATACCTGTCTTCACTATCATCAAGTGTCTAGGAAGCCGGTTCTTTTGAAGATGTTATAGCTTTATACCAGGCTTTCGAGTGTTTTGAAGAGTCATTGTACCGGGTTTGCTCACTGGCTGGTTGTTTGACAGGTTTCTGGTCAGCTTCATGGTGGATGCGAGAGGCGGCTCAATGCGTGGGAGCAGACATAATGGTCTTCGTGTAATCATCCCACCACGCACCTGCGCCGCCCCAACACGCATTACCTGCCGTCTGGTCAAACCACAGAAACTCACCACCCCACCTCCTCTCGTGGAGGGAGAGGGACTCGCGTCTCGTATTATCTCTCTAGGGCCTTCCAGTATGCAGTTTCTAGGGTAAGGGTCTGTGTGTGTGTGCCTATGCTTTAACAATTCTGGTTCTGCTATTTTGGTTTAATTAATACTTGTCACTGCAATAAATATGTTCTTAGTTTCTTTCTTACTTTATATTTAGTTCTTGCTTAGTATTTCTGTGTTGTTTACCAAACGTTCAAGATACATTAACCTGAGAGGCAAGTTAAATAAAGTGGGTTTATGCTAAAACAAAACATTACTTGTTTTTTTAAGCGTAAACTCACTTAGTTTTGATACTTTTTTTTCCTGAAAGAAAGACTTGTTAAGCCAATCTGAATTTGTATAATGAAATGTATTAATTTAAGAATTTTTGAACATTTAAAGAAAAAAAAGAATATTTGTAAATAAATATTCTTGAATTTAGTTGTCAAATAAAGATTTCTGACAAAAGAACACTAATAATGTAATATAATATAATACATTTTTATATTATATTTTTTTGTTTTTATATAATTTTTTTTTGTTGTTGTATTTTACTATGTTTACTATGTATTTATTTATTTTTATTTTAGGTTTTTTTCCACCACCATATTATAAAATAGGTTCTACATTTTCTTTTTGTTTTATATATATATATATATATATATATATATATAGTTAGGTATTTATGAAAAGTATTATTTTGGGATATTGTTCTTATTTTATTTCATTTGTGCTTTTGTGTAAAGTGAGCTTTCTTCTATCAGTCAATAAAGGAACAATACAATACAATAACTAATGCTTTTTGCACCTTCCCATCACCTCCTTTAGGCCAGTCATAGTGGAGATCCCTCATTTTGCGTCCTTGAGCCGAGGTGATCGGGAACTTGTGGTTCTCCGAAGTGAGAACGGCTCTGTATGGAAAGAGCACCGGAACCGCTATGGCGATGACGTTCTGGAGACAATCCTTAATGGAATGGATGAAGGTAGTCTTAAGTTTCACTGAGAGGAATTCCCATAAGCCTTTTATCGTTTTATTTTCTCTTTCAGTTATGTAGCAGGTACTAGCGGACAAATTACATATCACTTTACACTGGAACAACAATTTCTGTCGGACTGGCCTTGTGACCTTGTAATCTGTCTGTGCTTTCATCAGATCTGGAAAGTCAGGAGGAGCTGGAGAAGAAAAGAATCCGACGCATCATCTCCACAGACTTCCCTCTCTACTTCGCCGTGGTGTCACGTATCCAGCAGGAGAGTGATCTTATAGGTCCAGAGGGAGGTCAGCTGACAAGTAAGCTGGTGCCACAGGTTCAGGCCATTTTCCCTGACACAGCGGTCACTAAGAGGGTCCGACTTGGCCTACAGGTGAGATTTCATGATGTAGAGAATGACAGTGAAGCAATATCAGCGTACAATATTGAATTTCTGATTAATCCAGAATATATGATTACAGCCTCATGATCCCATTCAAACTTAACTTGCACTTTATCGCCACTTAATCCTAAATTGATTATAAGTGATACTTAAAAAAATATTACTTGTTAATATAGTTGTATTTTCAAAAAAAATCTAAAATTCTGTAAGCATAAAAATAAAAGACAAAATGTATATAATAAAGATTATAAATATTATTGATTATATATTAATTAGTGCTGTCAAATGATTAATCGGGATTAATTGCATACAAAATAAAAGTATTTGTTTTTTGGGGTATTTATATTATGTATTAAAAAATGTTTGCATGTCTATTTTTACATTCACATAATTTATATTATAAATAAATACATTTAATATATAAATATAACACATGATTCTTAAATATATACATGCATGTGTGTGTATTTATATATATATATATATATATATATATATATATATATATATATTTTATATATATACAGT
>JAUYWG010000059.1:8428631-8458551 GCA_034779775.1 Enteromius afrohamiltoni | reverse complement strand
CATGTGTGTGTATTTATATATATATATATATATATATATATATATATTTAATAAATATACACAGTACTCATATATATATTATGTAAGCAAAAACTTTCATTTTGGATGCGATTATTCGTGATTAATCGTTTGACAGCGCTAATGCTAATTAGTTGGCTGCTACATAAATTTAGCAGAGAATGACTGAAAATGAATTCAGAATCAACGGTTTATGAACCTTTTTTTGATTTATTTTTTCCCTCCTTTCTATACACAGGCCCAGCCAATCCCTGATGAGCTGCTGACTCGGCAATTAGGAAACCAGGCCACATTCAGTCCCGTTGTGACAGTGGAGCCTCGTCGACGCAAGTTCCACCGACCAATTGGGCTGCGTATCCCTTTGCCTCCTTCCTGGAGGGAGAGTCCACGTGACGCCGGCGAGGGAGACACTACCAGCCTCCGCCTCCTCTGCAGTGTTATTGGTACGCTCCGGTTCTGATCTATTTAAAAAAAAAAAAAACCTTGTCTGAAATTGATATTTATGTTTTGGAGAAAGACAGATTGTCTTGAACACCAGTCTTTTTCAGCCTGAGCCAGATTTCATGTAGCTGCCCAGCCAAGCTGCTTGGAAAAGGCTGAAACAAACTGGTGTCCTGCATGGAGAGGGACACTGGGATAAAGATAGACTCAGCTAGTTCATTCCAGATGGTGTTGGTTGAAAAAAAAAGGTTTTTATAAAAAGCTGTAAATCTTCTGCAGGTGGCACTGCTCCCGCTCAGTGGGAAGACATCACTGGCACTACCAAGCTCATGTATTCCCACAACTGTGCCAACTTCACCACCAATGTATCCGCAAGGTGAGACACAGAGGCAAAAAAGAATAGAGCACCCAGGGGCAAATTTACTAAACAACTGCACTACATGTACTTCAGCACTGAAATATGCATATTATATACTAACTAATGGCAATAGGTTTTAACCAGTCTCCATGTATCCTAGACCATAAATATTATAGTACATAGACTGCACTGTATTCACAAGTCTCAGCAGTTTTGTTTTTGTTTTTTTTTTGTTTTTTTACTGCTTTGTTGTTGTTTTTTTTAAATGCTTAAAAATAGGCAGTCAATTTTGTTTTGTTTTTGTTATGGTTTTATGGTACTTTGTTTTAACACTGTGTTTAAAATTTTTATTTTTGTTTAATTGTGTTTATTTTTTTGTTTGGCATTTTATTTTGGTTTTGTTGTTTGTATCCACTTTCTAATCATAATCTTGTTTAGATTTTTGTTTGTTTGCTTTGGTTGCGTTATCTTTTTATTAATCTGTTTAAAAATAGGCAGTACATTTAATTTTTGTTTAATTGTTTTTATTTATTTATTTTTGTTGTTGGTTGTATTCACATTCTAATCATTGTTTTGTTTTGTTTCATTTGTTGTTGGTATTTTCTTTGTTGTTGTTGGTTTGGTTTTTTTACCATTACGTTTAAAAATAGGCAGTACATTTTATTTTTGTTTATTGCGTTGTTTTATTTACTTATTTATGTATTAATAGTTTCATTTTGTTGTTCATATCCACTTTCTAATAAAAAAAAGACTTTACTTTAAAGTTTACTTGCACACCCTGTCTTAAATAATGCCATCACTGTTTTAATTTATTCTTGCTGAGTTCACCTGTCAGGTTCATGGTAGGCACCACTGCAAACCATAGACCTGTCATACATTTACACTTATACGCACCTACAAGTAAAAATCTTCGCTTGTGACCGTTTTCTGATCTGTATGGTACTGTATGTGTCTGTCCTGTTTCGCCGTAGGTTCTGGCTGGCGGACTGTCCCCGAACGGCGGAGGCCGTGACCTTCGCCAACCTGCTGTATCGAGAGCTGATGTCAGTTCCGTACATGGCCAAATTTGTGGTATTTGCTAAGATGAACGATGCCAGAGAGGGCCGTCTGCGCTGTTACTGCATGACCGATGACAAAATCGACAAAACCCTTGAGCTGCATGAGAACTTCTCTGAAGTGGCCCGCAGCCGAGACATAGAGGTTAGCTAACCTAAAATCATATCTATGCAGCTGTGTGTACCAAAATAAGACTAACCCACTGCATTAAAGCTAAGTCTCTGACTCAGTCTGACTCAGTGCTGTCCTTGTGTTTCTCCTTCTTTCTCCACCCACAGGTGATGGAGGGGATGCCGCTGCACTTAGAATGTTCTGGAAACCTGGTGCCTGTGAGGAAAGCCACCCAGCAGCCACGTAGCTTCAGTTTCCAAGCCTTCAGAGACAACCGGCTACCTGTCTCTGTAAAGGTCGGTTCATCTGTCTTTCCCTTTTTTATTTCTGTTCATCTGTGAGTGCGTCTTAGTAAATATAGTTTGAGAAGTTCATGCCAACTTGTCAATAATTTGCTTATTTCAGTCAACCTACACATATTTGTGTGTCATTAAACGTGCGTCATTTTTGTGTGTGAGTGTGTGTTAGCATTATTGTCTGATCATCCTTTTTAGTTTTATTTACTCCCTAATGTCTTCAGTTGGGCTGCACATGTATTTAATAAAATTGTAATATGGCTTAGCGTGACCCCAGAGTGTCAGTAAGTGGTTCAGGAGGGGGCTTGGTTTGCATTTTGCTCTTCAGTTACTTTCTATCATCCAGTGTGAATGCAAAGTACTTCAGGTTCACTATATTTTTATATTTTTACAGTTATGTATTTTTAAACATTATACCGCTTCAAGTTATCATTGGGTCACAGGAGAGGAGATAACATTAAAAAATAGAAGTATGGTTTTATTCTATTTTACAATCAATTATATTATTGTAATGGTCTGGATAAGTATATTAATAATAGAAGACAGAATTTTTAAAATAATATCAATTGTAACAAATTAAGCTATTTTATTTCCTAGACACTATTAATAAATCATATTCTAATATTAAATTATTTTTTTAAATTCATTGTTCAGGTAGTGTGTATTTTTTAAATCAGCCTGTGAAAAGTGGAAAAAAAAAGATAAAGTGGAGAAACCTTATGTCAAATTGTTGTAAAAATCTAATGATGCGTCACAAGAGAAGAGATGAAAGTAAAAGATTATACAGCATAGGATTATACGATTATGCACTGTATATGTTTTTTTAATTACATTTTGCTTCATTATAGATCATATGAATACATTTTAATTGATAAACAGATCATTTATATATTACTGTTGCAAATAACAAATGACTACAAACCACTGATGAGTGAGTGTACTCGGTTTACTTTTCAGCCACTTTCTTTTAAGACAACTTAAGTGTAAAAACCCAGTAGTGGTAGTAGAAGTTTTGCCTTCTGGTTTTTGCTCTTTCCGTGTGATTTTATGCTTTTTTGTCGTGCTTTAAATCAGCAAAATGAATTATGAAACCTTTATCAATTTCAGCTGGAATCGTAATCACAGTATTTATTTTTTTGTCCAAACGGTGCAGTCCTAGCCCTCAGTGTCTCTGATTTCCCCCAGTGCTGTCTTTCTCTCTCTCCACTTGTCTCCCTCCCTCCATTCGTTTGTCTGTCATTGTGGCTTCCACTCCGCACCTCTTTCTGTGATCGGTCAGCCTCAGAAGAGCTGCTGTGTGTTGTATTTTTGGCTCTGTGGTGTAGCGGTTCACCTCGTAACTGTTGTATTAGTCTCGTGAGCATGCCCTTAACTCTTTCACCTTCTAGCCTGCCTGCCAGTCTATCTGCCTGCCTGTCTGTATGTCTGTCTCACTGTCTCTCTCTCTCTCTCTCACGGTCACTCTCTTACTGTCTGATCTCACAGACGGCCAGGTAAAAGTGAAGGTAAATCTCTCTCTGTCTCTCGCCTGCCTATGGACTGCCTCCATCCCCTTCCCCACCTCCCGCCAACCTGTATGAGTCACAGCCGGGCAGCTGCTCTGTCTAACACGCTTTAATCTTTCTCTTTCTCTACCTCTTTCACAACCTTTATTCATCTCCCCCCTCTCTTTTGTTCTCATTCGACCCTTCGCCTCGTTTTCACCCCTCTGTTCTCCTCTTTCCATCTGTTCCTCTCTCCCTCTTCATTTCCCCTGGCTCGTCAGGTGAGAGACGCCAATAAGGAAGCCACCGGGTTCCTGTCCTTCCTGCGCAAGTCTACTAAGTACGAGGACACACAGCACGTGCTGTGCAACCTCAACATCGCCATGCCTCCCTGCGTCAAGGTGCGCCATTTCCTCTGTGATCTATAACACTTGCACTTGTTCTCATGAACTCAGTTCAGACTAAACTAGTTTGCACGTCTGTGTTTTGTCACTCAGCCTTGATACAAATTTCAAAGCAAATTCCTTATTGGTTTTTGGGCTGAATCCAACCTGCGAGACCTCTGAGAATTCCAATCCCTTGTGTATTTTCCCAAACGTGTCAACTCGCTTGGCTAACATTAATCTTATTGTGCCGCTTGGTGCACAGTCATTAGGAAATGCAGACTTTTTGTCTGTTTTCTTGGTAAATAGCTGTTGTTGGTTTAAGGGCTGCCTATATTCACATTCAACATGAAAACTTAGTACTTAGATTTTTGGTCACTGAAGAGGACTGAGTTTGTTTCTTTTTGTAAATGTTAATTTTCCGAAATTAAGATTTATACATGATCTTCCCATTGATGTATGATCTGGATGGATAGGGCAACATTTGACTGAGATAAAACTATATGAAAATCTGGAATCTGAGGGTACAGAAAAATCTAAATACTGAGAAAATCACCTTTAAAGTTGTCCAAAGGAAGATCTTATCAATGCATATTACTAATAAAAAATTATGTTTTAATATACTTTTGGAAAGAAATTGACTAAATATCTACATGACACATGACCTTTACTTACTATCCAAAGAATTTTTGGCAAAAAAGAAAAATCAATAATTTGACCCATACTGTGTATTTTTGGCTATTGCTTCAAATATACCCCAATGACTTAAGACTGGTTTTGCGATCCAGGGTCACATATATTAGCACTTAAATATTAATCCAGTAGAGCATGGGTAAGACTTGACTTATTTTGTTAATAAAAGGCATTGCTTAACTGGTTCTTGAGAGCTTATGTTTCAATGTGATGTTATGCTTATGTCAGCATTATAAAATGTAAAATATCTTTCATATAGCAGTTGGAATCAGTAAAAGAACTGAATTAAATATTGCAATGTAAATGTATAAATAATATATAAATTAATAATAATATAATTATAAAATAAATGTTGTACAAATTTTATAAATATTATGTTTTTTTTTTATAAATTTGCTGTTTGAAGATATGTGTATTTTATTTTAAAAATACATAAAGAAATTAAATAAAAATTTGAAACCTAATCCTGTCTAAATAAATAAATATAGATAAATAAATGGTCAAAAAAGTTTTTTTTCTAACTGATCTCCAGCTCTTAATGGAGTTTATGTCACTTTACTGTACAAGTTGTCTAGAGTGGACCATTTAACTCTCGGATTCAATTAAACTGCATAATTAAAGAAATTATCATTCTTCTTCAGGGCACATGGCGTTCAAGATACATCTCAGTATCTCAAAATTCTTCCTTAAAGGTTATGGTTCAGGCTACAGAAATAATAGTCATTCTAAATTGTACTTAAGTGGATTAAACTTAAACGAGAAGTTATTTTTGAGACTACATTACATTTACGCCTTGAAAAAATGGAAAAATATGCTGCACTATAAAAACCAGAATAACAAAACCATGTGCTGTATTGCACCATTTACCTTGATTTCATCCCACTTTCCCTCAGTTTTCTTTAAATGTATCTCATAAACATTTTAGTAATAGGAGAAATGCAAATAAAAAAGGATGCAGTCGATGTTTCAGACGTAATATTGTCTTCAGATTCTCTTTCTGTCTATTATAACACCTCCAAGCTATTTTTATACATGAGCACTTTGCCTTGATGTGAATTTACATGCTCTGATTAATACTGTATCAAAGACAAAACTGCATCACAGGATTTACGCTGTATTTTTGTCTTAGGTGGTGGGTAGCGACGAGCGGCGGAGAACGTTGACCCCTCTCGCCCTGAGGGAGAGGTACAGCGCTCTGAGCGAGCCTGGCTTGGGTAAGACATAGCAGCACCATGGCGCGTCCCCTCAGGTGTGGAGGAGGGGGGCTTCTGAATGCTGTGCCCATATCCTTGCTTCTATACCTGCCCACTCTCTCATGCATGGCTGTGATTGGGCATTGGATGCTGAGCACTGCTCTCTTTTATGAGGGTGATGCTGGGATTGCGCTCAGAGGGGCCACTACTTACACAAACAGTTCAGATAAACTTAGATCTACTGAGCGAATGAGCAGTAATGTAGCGCATGGTGCTGGTTTGATTCCAGCATAAATACTCATAGCATGGCAAGCTCCAGCTTTGAGAATGAGCTTTAAAGGGAAAGGACTGCTGAAAACTGCCTGTAAAGAGGTGTAGAAGGTGGGGGAGTGATTATAGAAAGAGTCCAGGAGGTTCCAATCAGCTTTGTCATCCAAAACACGTCGTATCTTCATTGTTCTCGAAGCAGATGAAGCCAACTAATGTATGTAGAGCGCAGATTTTGACCAGGTCTTGGTAAGTGATGACCGATGTTATCATTTCAGTCACCAGTTGTAACTAATCTTGGTCATTTTATTGTATGTGAGAATTTAACAAGGTATTTTATCATATAGTGGCTGTAATATGTCCATTACATATAGTTCTCAATGAAAACTATAAGTGCCTTTTTAGAAGAGGCAGTTTTCATGATGTTATTCAGATCTTTACTGATAAGATCTTTACTGAACATGTTCATTATTCATATGCATATATATACCAATCCCAAGTATGCATTACTGTTCAAAAGTTAGAGTTGGTAATATTTTTATTCTGCAAGGATGCGTTCAATTAATCAAATTTGACAGTGATTTATGACTTCATTTAAGATTTCAGTTTCAAATAAACATCTTCTTTTGAACTTCTCGTCATCAAAGTATCATGACAACAAAATGTATCATGGTTTTTTTATCACAGCTATTTTCAACGTTGTTAATAATAATAGAAAATGTTTCTTGAGGAGCAAATTAGCATATTAAAATGATTACTGAAGGATCACGTGTCACTGAAGACTCCAGCATAATGATACTAAAAATTAATTTTTAATTATATTAAAATAAAAAAGGTTATTTTACATTGTAGTAATATTTCATATATATGTTGCGGTTTATATGGCATTTTTTATACATATACCTTTGTTAGAATCATTTAAAATCTTACTAATCCTAAACTTTTAAATGGTAGTGCATATGTTCTTTATATATGACAGATAAGATCATATATCAACTAACCACAAAAAAGGTTGTATTGTTATTGTGATCTATAGTCTGTATTGTATTACATCTCTTGGGATTTCCAGTAAAAGCCATAGTGAAATATATATTATCCACTAGCATAGCTGGGTGTGTTATTAAAGTGGTTCATCATTGGACTGTCTGTGAAAACAGTGATATATTTTTTCTTTTTTATTCAGCCACTGTGAATGCCATGGAGAGAACTGAGCTAAAGATCACAGTAATAGCAGAACAGCTGGGACTGAGCTGGACAGGTGAGAGCTTTACTTCTTGTATCTCTTTTCATTACCTCTCAGTTTTTCCCTTAACTCAAATTTTATAAGTGCTTTTGTCTGTTTTCGTTTATAGAGCTGGCGAGGGAGCTGCAGTTCAGTGTGGATGACATAAACCGGATCAGAGTGGAGAATCCCAACTCTCTCCTGGACCAGAGTTCAGCTCTGCTCAACCTGTGGGTCAGCCGAGAGGGCAAGAAGGCCAAGAGTGAGAATCCATAATTAATGCATTACGTCTTTGTGGCTTCATACATCAGCATTATTATCATAAACCGAGATGGAAGCTATTGATTTAAAAACCCTGAGCTGGAATAAAGTAATAAATGGAAGCTGAAAGTAGAACGTGAGCAAATAGCAAAAATAACAGTATTTATTCGTCATTGTTAATAAAAACATAACTGTTCATTTTAATTCGTGTTTAATAATGTATTGATAAATATTGAAATGAACATTTACTAAACAATACATGCTTTCTAAGTATTTTTCACTGTTAGTATTAATGTAGTTAAATAATTTTAAAGTGCCCCTATAATAGATTTTTTGAAAATTACCTTTCATGCAGTGTGTAACACAGCTTTAAATGAATGAAAACATCCAGAAAGTTTCAAATCTGAAAGTGCACTGTGTAAAGTCTCTCAAAAGAAAGAGTCGAATCATTGAAACAAGTCATTTTTAAAACGAATTTTGGTCTGAATGAAAATGCAGATTTATTCTTTGCCACTAGGTGCTGCTTTTGGAGCAGTTTCCACTGTAATGCTGAACCAAAGCTGCTCTCACAAACAATGCTTTATCAGTCATTGCAGGCATGATGAAATGAAAATGAGACCAATCAGACCAATCACTGCAGATTAGTGTCACGCAAAGGATAGGTATGGAAAAATGAATCATTAAACAAATCGTTTGGGAGTCTTTGAGCAAGTAAGATAAAAAAAAATCATATTATATGACAATGAAAGTGTTTTTTTACCTCGCATGCATGTTGTTGGGGACTCCTAAATCCAAAATATGAACCTATCAGTACCCATAATGGGGGCACTTTACCAAGAACCTTATTTTAAAGTGCTGCCACTGCAGATATTGAAACTCTGCAATAAATTAAAACTTAACTGCAATATTAATTAAACATTTTAATTAAAAATAAATAAAAATTTTACAGTAACTGATTTTACTCTTTGCAACTGTTTCCTTGTGTTTGTATACTCCTCCATCATCACATCTGCAGTGGAGAACCTCTATGGAGCTCTGAAGAACATTGACCGGGCAGATATTGTGAAGTCTCTGGAGGCTCAGGCTCCTCAGGTGCTTCCCGAGGCGGTGGAGGAAGGAGCCTGCAGACTGTCCGATCGTGACTCCACTCTGCTTTCCCCTAGTGTCGTCAACGGTAAGAACGGACTGCAGCTTGCACTGATCTTCTAATCAATGAACTGACATTAGATACACAGTAGGCTTAGATGTTTGAAGCTGCATGGGTTGGCCACTAATTGCATACTATCTCTAGTCTCCCCAAATCCTGAGCATGAAATTTATTTTGAAAGAACGTCTGAGACAGGATTTAATGAGAGTTTTTTTCTCCGTTTTTCTAATTTTTTCAATGATGACTAAGGCATGCCATGGCATTGCCACCATTTTCCATTCATTACTAAACAAACCTCTCAGTAGTCATGTGGCGGCATTTCTTCACATATAGGACATTTCAAGTCTCCTTAAATGCAAAAGGTACTCCCAGAGTATCATAAATGGCGTTATAGCAAATGCAAATACAAATGTAGCAGCATATACATAATAAAAACATTACATATATATTTATAATATATTTTAGTATGATATATATTAGGGGTGGGCGATTTGACCAAAATCACAATAAAGGCTAGTTATTTTTGGTTTATTTAAGGTCATTATTATATCAGCTTTTTGATTCCATAGAAATTTCATAATTCTTGTGACCAGTGTCAATATAATTCTATTAAAAAAAATAGTACTAGCCTAAATAATAATAATAATAATAATAACTCAAATGCACTAAAGACAAGTAAACAGTCTGCGATTAAATAAGAAACTAATTATAAGATATAGGCCAACAAAAAAAACTACAGTAGAACACATAAAAAAGAACTTCTACATATATTATATAAACTAATCAAAGTCCTAAAAACACTGCATATTCTTCACTTTGTATATGAAATATATATATCTTATTATTAATGTTATAAAAGTGATTTAGTCAAGAGCAGAATGAATGACAGACAGCAGTAATATTAGACTGCTGTCACTTTAAGAGCTGCCTGAATCCAGTATACTGTTACACATGTGTTTTATTTCTCAGCTGTTTGCTTTCAGACATCAGACATTAACAATAGTTTAAAATCTCAACCAGCTGACAAATGTCTACCAGTTAATCGTGTCTACTGGTATACCGCCCACCCCTAATTTGTAAATATATATAAACTTCCTATGCAATTGTTATATACAGTAGCATAATAGCATAATAATTATGATCAAATGCAACTGGAAAATAATATATAAAGGAGAAAATTACATTGGGAATTTTGTATTATTTTTATATTTATTTTATATTCATGGAGTGAAGCATGCAGAATTGACATAGGACAGAGCAGTGGTGCAAACAAATAGCAAGACTGAAATTGTAGCAGTTTTGCTCCAGAAAACAATTCGAATGTGCTTTGGGGTATCGAAGTGTATTTTTTCAAATATGCCAGTGAGGGACAGATAGGAGTATGCAGGCTCGTATGGATGAGTACTTCAAGAGAAGACAACAGGCCTCCATACTTGTGTCTGCGCCTCTCCGTCTCTCTTTTCCTCCTCCTCTCTTTCTCTAAACATGTCATCTGCAGCCCAGCCGCCCTACTCTTCCTCCTCACAGCTCTCCTCTTCGACCTCCGACCTCATAATGACCTCCTCTGGGCCTCCTCTTTACCTGTCATTCTTTGTTTTGTTTTGTTTTCTAGTTCCCAGTTTGTGTGGGAGCTGTGCTGTGTCTGTATGCATGCGCATGCTGCTTGACGTGCTCTTTTTTTGTCGTTTCTGGAAAAAAATGTACTTGTGAGCCCTAAAAGAGGCCTTTGTTTATGTTGCTCTATGACAGACCTGTGTATGCATGGCATGCTTTCGACGTATAGGTTTCTTCCTGTGTATATTTTCACTAATAGTTTTCCTGATTGGCGGTGAATTCCTGAATTTCAGTAACTCTTCTTCTCATCTTTGGTGAATATATTAACATTGTTGTTTTAGGCCCTGCTGTTCTGTTTACATAATGCTCTGGAAAATGGATCTGTGACTGTATCGTGTTGCAGAAGCATTTTTGGAACGTTATGCGTCAACTGATTTATTGCTGTTGGTGTTTTTCAAGCGTGTTTGTGTGTCACGCATTGATTGTGTGACACCATTTTTAACCGCAGAGTATGTGTCGTTGCTGATGTCATGGACTGTATTCACAACAATGAAAATCGTGTAGCTGTTAGCGCCCCCTTGTGGCTAAAACCGGAATCTATCACAAAGAACGTCACATTTTTATAACCTTCATTTTTCGAGGCTAATCACTGGCTCAAAGAGACCAAAATAGCTGCATAAAACAATAAAATTATCACATGATATAAGATGTGAATGCAGTCCTAATCTGTATGTGTGTGTGGGAAGAAATATCTAACCTTCCTGTCAGGCCACATAAGATAATCAGATCACTCAGATGTTGTGTGTGTTATCAAGATGTTTCAGAGCCATAATTTGGTGTCGTGCAGTGATGTGATGTGTGTTTGACTGTTTGAGTGTGTTTATGTACATTTATTTGCATGCGTACCTGTGTGGGTGGGTGTCTGTTTTTGTGTGAGTGAGTTTTTAGATTTATGTCTTCATATGTGTCTTTTGTACATAACGATGAACAACGTTTTTACACATTTGCCCCATGTTGTGTTGCTTATTTGTATTTGAGTGACAGTAGATATATTGTGCCTCACAGTGTGCACTGTGTGTGTTTGACTCACGTGTGTGTATTCTCATTACCGGGGGCACAGTGAAGGTCTCCACTAATTCATTGCTGTAAATCATCCTCATTCTCTTCTGCAATAATTCTTCATTTCTTCTTATCATTATCATTCCAGTACAACAGCAATACATCATCCATCCAACCATAGAACATCCATGCATCCATCCACCTACATATACAGCTACAACATTTGCTCATATGGTGCCAGTTGTTTGGTTAATTAGTCAAATTAATAATAACATAATGCTACAACTAAGCTATTGATTTTTTGTTTTTTCTCTCCATATTATTATGGTCCAAATTAGTTAAACTTACTAAATATGAATAGTAGAATTTTGGTAATTTATTGAATTATATCATGTATTTTCATCCATACTTTGTTTAATTGCTTAAACTACAAAGCTAAAAAATTATGTGAGCCAGCCTTCAAACCAGCTACAAGAGGGAGGAGGCCGCACTGACTGTAACCTCAGATTATTCTAATATTAAGTATTATAATATGTATTTTATTTGTGTTGTGCTGGAAGAATGAAGAAGTACATTAAAAAGCTGGTAGCGGAGTTGGTCCCTGTTACACTTTAAGATCCAGAATGTGTTGTTATTAAACATGCATACTGTTGCACACATTTCATGCAAATACAATTCAGTTATGTATATTGCAATTCCATGCAATTCCATTTGAACAATCCCAGGAATGTTTATCCTACATTACGATCATACACACAAGAGAGAAGCCATTGTTACAGTACATACTCATTAAGTTGGATGTACTGCGCGGTCATGTACACAACTTTCATACGTATATGAGAAAGAAAGAGCTGACATGACCAATTTTGAGTCTGAGAATATTAGTGTGTATGTGGGGTGGGGGAAGGAATGGTAAAGGAATATTCTGGGTTTTGTCCCACATTGTCTCCTCACATACGTAAATGAACATGTCTTAGTATACTTACAGTGGAAGCTTTGCAGGAAATTTTAAATGTTTTGTTTTTGTAGCTAATGAATAAATATTTACGTCATTGTGAAATTAAAATTCAGTTGATTTGCAAATACATGTTATTTATCCAATTTATCCAATTTATTCAAGTATATCCTTAAAGGGTTACTCCACCCCAAAAAAAAACATTTTTGGTCAGTAATCACATGTTGTTCCAAACACGTAAAAGTTTAGAAAATCTTCGAAACACAATTTAAAATATCTTAGATGAAAACTGGGAGACTTGTCACTGTCAAGGCTCAGAAGAGCATTAGACCTTGTCAGAATCGTCATTGGAACAGTTTCAAGCCTCCCAGTTTCATCTAAAATATCTTAAATTGTGTAGATTAAGCTTTCATGGATTTGAAATGAAATGGGTGTAAGTGATTAACCCTTCAATTTAATTTATTTATTTGAATTTATTTAATGTTTAATCAAAATGTTTTATTGACTTCAAAATTAATTCTTACTGTCTGCCAGACCTCTCCAGTCCCCATCTCTTCATGATTGACTGCAAGGACATATCTGTCTCCATCCAATCAACAAATATTGCAAAGAACCAAGCTATTGGTTTAGCTTTTGGCAGTATTTATTTATTTATTTATTTTAACTTTAAGCCCACAATATAGTTGCTCCACATTATTTTTTGTTCTTTGTATGGTTATAAATAATACTTGAGCAGTGGTGTAATGTTAGGAAACATCCCATACATATTTGTGCTATTTTTATTGCTATTTAAACACAAGTTCCTCTTCAGGAACTCGAGCTGTGTCAAACAAGATGCAATGGGGGAACGCCTCCTGCGTGACGGCTCTGAATAGTATTTGTAATCAGTGCAAAGGATGGGCGAGACATCATAGGTGGATGACGTCATTTGACAGGAAGCATAAAAGCACATGGAATGCGGCCAGATTCAGCTTTTATGTCATTCAGCGTTGCGCTCTGTGTGTGTCAGTCCTTGGCGCATATGCTTCGCTCTCGGAGGGCTCTCTTTGAGGAGAAAGGATCACATTTGGATCTGGGATGGGTTGGTGACAGGCTCACCCTATCTCCACCTGCATTCCCTAGATCTAGCGCTCTGTTACTCTAGGTTCGGAAAACCCACGCGGTGGTTATTCCCCTCTTGAGTGAGATCTTGCTGCTGCTGCTATGACACGTTTCTTCCTGAGGAGAGAAAAGGCTTGTGCATAGAATCAGCACACCGAGGGAACGCGTGCATAACAGCATTTAATTCAGAGGATTTAAATATCTGGATTATTGCATTCGATTCTGAGGAATTAAATGTTGTTATAATCTGTGATGGGGAGCACTGGAGATAAATTCTCGAGTAAAGAACACTGTGCTCTCTCTTCCTCCGTGGAGGTTGAGGTTGAAGCAGGGGCTGCTGGGCAATGCAGCCCCAATCGTGTTCCAGCTCCTTGCTATGTCCTGACTCCGATGGACTAGGGCAAATGAGGGCCGGCCCCTCTGGGGAAGAGTGGTGTACATCACATTACACGGTGCCCTTCTCTCCTCAGGGCCCTCAAGAGATCGATCTGCCAACCCTGCCAGTGTTCCAGGGCACAGCATGATGGTACAAGTAGTAGACACTCTCTTAGGAGAAGACCATCAAGGTGGTCCCTCCTCATGAAAGAGAGTCCAGGTTCTACAGCCGGTACTTCATTGTTCCATAGAAGAATGGAGGGCTGAGGCCCATTTTAGACATCGAAATGTCGTCCTCGCTAAAAAGAAAACGCAGGGGTTTGAGACTGAATGTCCAAGGAAAGTGTGATTTCTCCAGAAAAAAGAACCACTTATCTTGGAGTGGTGTGGGATTCGACCATGATGCAGGCTCATATGACACCTGCTCAGATCAAGTAGGGGACTGGATGCCATGGTAAAGACGTGGCCGAGGATTTGTCTGTACGCTTTTTCCCTGATCGCTCTGCTCCCAGGATTTCTGGAGAAAGTGCGTCGGAACGCGGTCAGTCTCCAGCCCTCCTAGACGTGACCTTCAAGCCCTCTCGGTGGCCCCTTCCCACCTTAATTTTGCGCTGGGCATGGCCAAGGAATTTTTGTACCCACGAGTGGGTTACAGTCCTAAGGTCTCTATGGTCACACCAATACGCCAGTCGTATTGCAGGCTTTCAATCCTCCTCCCTTCAGGGAGCCTGGCCAACAGAAGCTGAATTGCAGTGCGAGCAATGGACAAATACGTCCACAGAGCTGCCTTGTGGTGCAAGAGGGGGTATCCAGCAAACCCAGCAGACCTTGAGTAGGTGGATAGTGGATGCCATTAACACTGCTTATGAGTTCTCTGGTCTCCCGCCGAGGCTAGGAGTCAGAGCGCACTCAACCCGAGATGTCCTGTCAGGGGTCTCCTTGGAGGAGATCTGTGGGGCTGTGGGGCACACTTTCATCCTGTCCATGGACTGGACTTGCGAGCCAAGCCTGGTGTTGCTCTGCTCTTGTCACTCAGTACGCACACACACTAGGCAGGGACTTGCAAGTGTGGGGGCGTGGGTCTCTCGTTCCCCATAGCATTTGACACGGCTCGAGTTCCTGAAGAGGACCGTCTCAGATTAGGCATGCAACCCTAGTTCCTCCAAGTAAGGAGACAATGCGTCTCGTTACCACACTTCCGGCTTCCCAGCCTGCACTCATTTCATAACATTGAAGCTGAAGCTGGCCGCATTCCACATGCTTTTATGCTTCCTGGCCCATCCTTTGCACTGATTACACATACTATTCAGACCTGTCACGCTGGAGGCGTTCCCCCATAGTGTCTCATAGTGCCCCAGTATCTGAATAGTATGTGCGTATCGTTCCATTGAGGAACTAGAGAGGTTTGGGCAGTGTTTAGATAGCGTTAAATACAACTCTTAAAATTATAGATTAATTTAAAGCAAACAGTTGATAAGCATGCCAGTGTTTCAATTGAGATCACACCTTTGCTTTCTACTATTAAGTAGCTCTTCAGTTTTCATATTGTGGTCTTTAGTCCTGTGTTTATCCTTTGCTCTGCTCCAAAAATCAATGTAGTAACAATTACATAATCAAATTACTTTTTCGATAACTTTACGATTTTCTAGGCCGATATGTCTTGGAACTATACTCATTCCGGCGTAATTATCATGGATGGATTTGAAAACATTAAAACTCAACTTTAGGGGAGTTTGGAAAATGAGTATATAGTTGTGTGTTCCTGCAACATGCAACTTTTGTTTTAAATACCCACAGGTTAAAAACTCCCCAGAATATTCCTTTAAAAGTTACTTTGAAAATGGATTGCTTGTTGTGAGTGAACCCAATCTCTTTCTGCAGAATGAACTTTCTGTGACCCTGTTACTATGCTAATGCATTGCGTTAAAGCACCTCTGTTCACTATCGACAGATTTTGACTGCACCCAGAGCACTGTGTTCTGCATGACCTTTCTGAGAGGGTCAAGACTCCCCACATACCCCCCACTGTGTCTGTGTGGTGTTAGCGTTGCCTTTCTTGTCTGGCCATTCCTCAGGTTACGGACTGGTGCAGGAGGAGCTGCTCTCTCCCGCTTCTATGCAGTACAGCCTGCCCTCTCCGCTGGGCGTTGAGCCCTACTGGCAGGAGGTGTCAAGTCTGGAGTGTGCGCCCATTGCCACCACTGAGGAGGACACTATGATGGAGATGTCGGATGTGCAAGTGTGGCCGGCAGGGGTCAGTCCATCCCTGGTGACCGTGGAAGACTCATCTCTGGATGGTAGCAGCCGTGCAGATGACTCGGAGGCTAACACGTTGAGCCTGCCCTGCAGCAGTTTGGGGAGGCCTAGTAGCGGTGCCAGCGGTGCAAGTGGCTCTATCATGGAGCTGGAGGAAGAGGAGGAGGAAGAGGAGATTGAAGAAGATGACATACAGCACGAGCCAGTGTCTGCAAATACAGAAAAGGCATGGGCCAGTGGCGCCGTTCCAAAGGCCAACTATAACGGGCAGGCTGGAGGTCAGAGGTCGGAGGGCAAGAGGACAGAGGTGGCAGCGGCGATAGGCAGCAGTATGACAGGTGTAGCTAGAGGAGGAGGAAAGGGTGGAAAAGGGGCAAGTTCAGAGGAAAAGTTTTCTGTTCTTACAGGGCAACAGCTCTATGCTCAGTTGTGCGAGAGAACAGGACTGACTCGAGCCCTTGAACACAATGGGGACAGGTATGGATTGCGCTCCCATGTTATAGTTCATGGTGTGCTATTCTCACAGAATTATAACCATTATTACATTTTGAATGGACCAACAACTTTACACCATCTATATCCATCCCTCTTTCACAGGCTCAGCGGTGGTGCCTTCCAGCCTTACTCGCAGGAGAAAGACTCCCTCCACAGCTGGTCCCAACCCAAAGCGAGGCAGACCATGGAGGCCATGATGTCTTCGTCCCCGGACCACAATCAGTCACGTGTAGCACAGGAGGCCCTACTTACACCGGTATGTGATACAGGCCATTCGGAGGTCCTGCGGGGGCGTCTGCTAGGCACTCAGCCCTTTGATAAAGGGCTGGGCTTCTCCCATCAGGAGGGGGAATTACGGGCATGGGACCAGGACAGACGGAAGGCACAGGTGTGTCCCCTGGGCCTGTCCAGTCTGAGCAAAAAACATGATTTTGGGCACAGTCTTGACTTCAATTAATTGGCAATGATAAATAATCCAACTATTGTTCCCTGCTTGCAGAAGGATGATCCAATAGATCTCGCCAGTGATCATCTACATGAAGAGCAGTTCACTGATGAGCATGGGAATGTGGTGAGCAAGGTGGGTCATCTGGTTTCTTTTAAGTATATAAAAGTTTCAAACCGATATATTTATTTGGCTCACTGTTTTGAGATTATCATCAGTTATGATGGGTAATATAGTCTCTGTTTGCTAATATTTTATAAAAATTATATTAAAGGGATAGTCCATCCAAAAATAAGAATTCTGTCATTGATTACTCACCCTCATGTCGTTTCAAACCCGAAAGACCTTTCATCTGAAACACAAATTAAGGGTGCATTCACACACTGTTAGACCAGAAGCAGTGTTCACTATTTTTGTTTGGTGCAGTTCGCTTTCACACTGCTCATTTTGCAAGATATTTTTTATCAAATCCGAGAGCTCTCTGACCCTCACATAGACAGCAAGAATCCTTCCACGATCAAGGCACAGAAACTGAGATTATTAAAATACTCCATGTGACATCAGTGATTCAACCGTAACTTTACAAAGCTACAATACTTTTTTTGTGCGCAAAGAAAACAAAAATAATGACTTTTTTAAACAAATCATCTCCTCCATTTCACCCCATAGCACCATTTTGGAAAGTATCACATGTATCTACATGGATATGTTGTCTATGTTTTTTACTCTTTGACCTGAGTGTAAACAACATATCCACTTACATACGTTGCTTACGTTTTTTTATGTATGTGATACTCTTCAAACTGGCACTACAGGGTGCTATTAGTCATTATTTATGCTTTCTTTGCTCACAAAAATGTAATCCCATAGCTTGGTAAAATGTAAATGTAAAACGTCCATCTCTCTTTGTTCATCAACTGTATATTCTGGTTCGAATTAGTAAGGCTGGGCAAAAAAATGCAAGTCATCTTCTGTGTCTGACTTCAGACATGTTTACGAAGACTGTTTTCTGGTAGCATGTCTTTCTCTGCTTGTAAACAAGGCGCAGTACATTTGGGTTCTACATCAGAACGCCAGCTCCTGTGTCAACAAGATCCCTTTTTGAGAATGCTTTTACATATTAACTTAATTTGTGTTCCAAAGATGAATGAAGGTCTTAGGGGGTTGGAAATACATAAGGGCGAGTAATTAATAACAGACAGTTAATTCACTCATAACATATTTATTGAAGGGGGAATATTTGGTCAGTTAATACAAATTAGCACTAGTTAACAACTAGCTCACTTGCATAATGATTCAATCAACTTTTCACGTGTCCCTCTCCTCCTTCCTTCTTTTCACCAGTTGGGCATGGATGTGAAAAGGGATGTCCAGACCGTGAAGCACTCCAGTCTACGGAGAGTAAAGCACTGAAACAAACACAAACTGTCCTGAAGGTACGGCCCAGGACGGGTAAAATGATAAGAGTATTACATAAGAACAACTTTAAAACAAGGCTAGCTTTGCTAAACTTGAGTGATTCGTCCATCGGTTTAATGTTTTAGCCAGAGTGACTTTGCTTCAGACAATATCTCTTTGAAGGGGCTATTTGTTCATGAAGGATTGCTCTTCCAGGGTCGAACATCCACTGCCAAACCATATTCACCTAAGCACGACTGGGAGATAGGACGATGATGGGAAAAAAAACAAAACATGCAGCGAAAGAACAATACATCGCACCCAAATCCTATAGTCAAACAACTACGGAGCGCCACCGGAAAACAACAAGGAGATGGAGTTCTCTACCTGTAGTTTTGTAACATTTTTAACAGAAGAAAAAAGAAACATACAACTAGCATAGGGCATGAACTTTTTCTACAAAACGTGAAGAAAACCACCAAAAAAAGCAACAAAAGTGCTTCCTGTCAACTGTAAACGCATGACTGACTGCTGGTGCATGACCTATGAGCTGTCATTATCTAAAAAACTGAAGGGGTACAAGGTAAAGGGCCGTTCCAGGACTGGCAGTGGGGAGGGAAAAAAACTTTTGACCTTTAACCTTGAAAACGAGAGACTCTTGAAACAAAGGGTCTTGGGAACTCAACTGCCCCCCAAAAAAGCAACAGTTCTTTATTTTGTCAAATTGATTGTCATTACACAGCAGCATAGTGGACGCTAAGCCCGTCATGTCATTTCCCACAGGCCCTTTATCCTGTTATTCAATGTGATATATGCACTCTAATGCTACGTGAATGTGCGTCGGTGTGTGTGTCGGTATCTAACGCATGTGTACTCGCTTCTGGCTTGGTACTGAGCTTTTTTTCTGGATCGGTCAGAGCTCATTTGGTGTTTGCCATGGGAATGACAACAAGCCACTGTGCTCTCCTGCTCATGAGCGTCTGCGTTCGTTTATTTTCGTTTTGTGAAGCGTATCTGTGTTCCTTTGAACTGTCAGCCACCTTTTATTTTTATATCTGTTGTTTTGAATTTCAAGCCCCCCTGTTTAAAAAAAAAAAAAAAAAAAAGAAATATTTATTGCAGGTTAGTGTAGCTTTATATGTAACACCCAGAATGGTAACCTAAGGAGGGCATGTGCTTTCTCTGTTTGACAGTTCACAACTCTAACCTCTGACCTAACGACCATCCATTCATCCACATTTGTAGCTCAGCTGCTCGACTAGAACCGCCATGTCGAACCGATTTCAGACTAATGTAGCATTGCATGCTGGTTAACACCGCTTTTCATGCTGTTCTCTTGGGCCCACACTCGGCCTGGATATTTTGATTTATTTTCTATTTATTAATCAAGCTGTGCAGGTGGGGAAAAAAACGATTGTAGCTGTGATGTGTGGGGCTTGGGGACTATCTCTGAGTAACTGCCTTTGTAATGTTTGGGATTTCGAATGAAATAGGAAGCGTTTTAAACATTTATTTTTTCTTGTTTGTTTTCATTTAGATGTACAGTTAAAAATAGACTGATAAATACACAGACAGCACTGTGAAAGTCCACCTTAAAATTGACCCCTGAACTGTGAACTCACAACTGTCTGTCTCACTTTTTGGCTTCGGATGTCTCACTTTTACCAACACGCACCAACAAGGTTATATGGTAACTATGGGAAGCTTAAACTACTTAATGTACCCGATTCCCTAATAGTGTCATTTGCATGTGTGTTTTTTTTTTTTTAGTTGTCGTTATTTTTTAACTACGAAAGAGCCCAAACATACACAAAACTCTTGAAGTATAGTCTACCAAAGCAATAATATCAAACGTGCTGCAACAGTTGGAATACTGCGTCGTCGTCGGTGCGCGTGCGTGTGTGTTTTTCTGTCTACGAGCGCTTGTGTGTTCAGTATATACTGTATTAACCCGACATTTTAGTAGCATTTGTAAGACATATACAATTCAAGAGATATAACAGCATGCATGAGTATCTCACACCGTATGCAATTATGTGATCTACATGCCAACTCGAGTTCACTGAACGGTAGCTGTTTCACTTTTAATGGACAAGGTTTCTTTGACCGGCTGGCAAGCATAATGAAATCAGGTACGGTGCTCAGCATTTAATCACAGCACAGTAGCTTACATAGTCACGAGCACACCGTGATATACTGGCTGACACATTTGGGTAGTTTAAGTTGAGGGATGCCATTGAGCGAATGAGTGAGTGAATGAATAAATGAACTTATCCTCCAAGATCCCAAAAAACATAAAAAAAGATTTATGGAATTCATGGACAATTGGACGAATGACAATGATTGTACTTTCATATTTAAAAACAAAACTTCGAATCAGATCCTAGTGTTTTTGTTGATTTCGTGAAACTGTGTGCTTTGTGAGTTTGCACACATCCCTTCGCATTAGAACCCTCACGGGTTTTGCCTTCACTGTATATTGTGTTCTACTATTCACTCAGGTTTATGTTGACCGATGATTTCTCTTCCATTATTCTAGATAATACACGTGTAACGGTGAATTCAACATCCAATCAAAGGAGTATAAGGAATACCGGGGGTGTTGGGAAGCGGGTAAAGGAGTGACCTCAGCATGAAGGACATGGACACATGTTCAGTATCTTGTTGCTGCTGTAATTGCTAACTGAGACGTAAAATTAGTGAAAACAAGGGGGGGGGGTAAATGAATTAATTTATATTTATTGATTTACTTCTTTATTTTTGGTTTGTTTAAGAAACAAAACAATTTAACATTGCAATCATTACGTATTAAAAAAGAGTTTATGTACAATGTTTAACTGTTGCAAAAATAGACTTCACCTATACTCCTTTAGAATGGATTAATGACAATATTAACGCAATATCATATTACTCTGTACTAAGGAATGCAACTGCGCACATGCACAGAAAAATATGTTTTTAATAAAGAATATATGTATAAATATATGACAAACTATATTTAATTAGAATGCTATGCACCCTTATTAGAGTTGTTATGGATGTACTTTAAGTATATTAGTTAGAATCCAGTAATACATACATGCCCATGTCATGGGGAATGTAGAGGCTTTGTAGCTATTTGAATATGTTTTCATTTCCTTTTTTTTTTTATTGTAACGGAGAGAGGAAATACGAACATTGAATATGTATACAAGCCTTTTATTCAGATTCATTCTGATATGAAGATATGTATAGAACATTTACCCTGCACACCAGCTCAGATCATTTACAAAAATTAATAAAGAAAGATGTGACATATTGTGACACTGTGTGCGTGTGTAAGAGAATGTGCCAAATATTATTGATGCATTTCAAATCTAGTATTTATAAATTAATAACCAAATTTATGACTATTATCAAAAAAATGAATGAATGGAGACTACAGGCAGGGTTCAAACTAGGTTAATTTTCAACTCCAACATGTCACCATTGTCACAGAAAATCTTATGCCGTTGACAATATTATTATATTTTTACATATTCGGTATTAAATTATGCATATTACGGCACAGTAGCCATATTTTTCTGATGTTTCTGTATAAAGAAAACTAATTAGGATTTTCTCTTTTTTTTTTTTTTTACAGGATGTGTGATTCTGAAATAACTATTTTTATTTTAAAGTAACTTTTAAATAATAACAACGATTTTGTTAAAATTAAGAGAAAATTAAACCTTTTTTGTTTTTACAAAAAGATTGTGGTCATCACTAAGTCATGTTGGTGCCATAAAAGTACACCAATGGCAAGTAAAGGTTTGTCCATAAATCAGTGTCACGGAAGCAACTAGTGTAAATGTCGAAAAAAACTACATTTCCCATCGCGCTGTTGTAATACCACCGGACACCAGCGGGGGCGCCCCTGCATCAACGCTCCGTTTTAAATAGCCCTTTCCTGCTCGTGTTTTGTTGAGTGCGTGGTGGTGTGTGCATGAGGGAGTGAGAGAGGAAACGTGGTCACGGAGAAGGCTAGCATTTTAGCTAGTTTGCGAGTGTGAATGAAGTGCGTTACAGGCCCAAAGATTTAGTATTATTTATTTTTGTATGTAGTCAGGTTTGCCACAAACGGACAAGGTAAATGATTATAAAAAACTGCTGTTAACATATTCATGTTTTCCTGTTAAATTCGAGCTAAACTGTTTTATTCTTTTGCTCTAAGGTGCAGAGACTCTGTTTGATCAAGGCAGCTGGCTGAATTTGTGATTGCACTAGTATTGAAAATGTCCATGGGTAGTCAGAAGACCACCAGTCAGGCAATCCCGACCAGCAGACGAGTCACAATCAACGATGCGGCCCACATGCCTCATGATTACTCTACAACACCCGGAGGGACCCTTTTTAGCACGACTCCTGGAGGTAAATGTCACGAACTTGCAGATGAGTCGTCCGGGGGCATTCGCAGCTGTCGCAGGGCATGCGTTGTTTTTGTTTTGACCGCGACATAGCGATGCATCTCCGCTCGCATTGTCTTTGTACTTGACAGAGCGCGGTGCGCGTGCTCAATACGCTGCAGCCCGCCTGTCTTGTATTGTTTGTTTGCCGTTTAACTGTACCTGTGAAGGGTCATAAATTCAGGTATGTTATCGCCACGACGAGAAGAACATTGTTTTATTGACTCGGCTCCGGTCTTCTTTATTTGTCTTGCCAAATAATGTTCTGCTGGTTGTCTCAAACGTTGAAATGTCCAAATATGCTTCAAACGTACAGCAGAAATAGGGATTGGTTGGCTCAAATATGAAAATAAATAATTATACGTAATTTAAAAAACAGGTTAAAACACAGGCCATTTAAAATAGTGAGCATTTCATTTATGACATTTAACGACCTTCAAGTTTATTTTGGACAGGCTGGTGTGGTGTTGTACAATTTTGCATGATATTAATGAAAATGTTCCACTTTTTTGAAGATAAATGCTTTATTTTTTAAGGAAAGTACTTTTTTTTTATAGATGATGAAAAACTGAAACATTCTCTCACGCCGGTTATAATTGTTATTATATTTTATGTACATTGTGGAATTTGTCAGATGGCAAAATTTTGTAAGCGGTTGATAAAAGAGGACGTGACACCTCTCGAGGCATGTGACTGTTGTTTTCACATTGTAAACGGCCACTTCTGCTTTTCTAGTGCATAAGGACGGCTATTTTTATTATTGTAAATAGTTTGTCAATCACTTTTGTTTTGTCTAGGTCATCAGATGAGCCGTGATGATGTAACGCTTAATAGTCGCCTGACAAACATTTCCAAGAGCATTATATCATGATTTCTATGCTTAAACCAGTGGGTTGTGTTTATAGGTGTTTCATGCTGTTTTCCACACTGAGTGAATGTAGTTCAAGGATGTTTGCGTGTGACGGTTCACAGTAGGTTCAACAGGGCTGATAGGAGGAGAGCTGATAGTATGTTCTCACTACTTCATTTCAGCCTGTTGTCTGTTCTGATAAGGAAAAAATGTAATGAAAAGTAGCGTGTCAAACATTGACGCTTTACAAGGCTCTGCTTTTAATGATGCAACTCTTGAATGTTGTAAAGCGTACAGTGGTAGGAGCATGTTTAGGCATGTTCGGATCGAATGTATCCCACAATACTATCAAGGCACTTACTGAGCGCACCTGACTGGCCTCTATTTTTTCACAGGCTTGTCAGTCAACTTTGCTCTTGTTGTAGAACTGTTGTTTTCTACCCGTAATATCATCTCGATCTGATTACTAAATTATTATAAAGGTACCCGGATCATCTATGACCGAAAGTTCCTGCTGGATTGTCGCAGCTCCCCACTGGCCCGTACACCGCCCTGCTGCCTTCCTGACATTCCTGGGGTGACCAGTCCTCCTTCCGTCACCATGAATAATGACAAGGCCTACCCCAAACAGACTGTCAACAATAATAGCATCAGCCCCCTGGCGGAAAAGAGTGCAGGTAAATGTGCACTGAAGCTAAAATTGGTTATTAACAGTGTAAAGCCTTGTATATTAAATTACTTTGTATTTATATATAAATGTAAAATAATAATGTGTATTGTTTTATAGTAAAATGGTCAAATTTGTAGCTTGAAATTGTTTTAAATGGAGCAGTTTGCCAAAAAATTTAAATGAATGAAAAAAAAAAAACAAATTAAAGATTTTTCTGATATATATATTTTTTTATAAACATATATTTTTTTCCCTTAGAGACCCAAACTGCTGATATTTATTTCTGTGTAATGCTTATGTAATATTTGCTGATATTTATATGCATGTAATTATTAGTTATCATTTTATATCCCCCAATGACGTTTAATAAAGATTATATTTAAATGCTTAGTTTTATGATCAAATCTCTGTTATTTTAATTGTCCTCAGTTGATGTATTGTATTTAATACCTAGATTTTGACAATTTTGTTCTAAAAATGGTGTGTTCATCTTGAAATATCACTAACAATATAAAAGCTATTCTTATGTGTACTTTTTAAAAAAACCTTGGAAGATTTCATACCAAAAATGAAATGTGGCTCATGACCTGAAGTCCTTGTACTTTCTAAAACAGTAAATTATCAATCAAGTGACAGAAGGCATGTAGTAGCTGGCGTCCAACAGGTTTTTCAGCAAGGTTTTTAAACGTACTGATAACTCCAAGGACTTACAAATTTGTGTATCAAATGTAACACGGTAGGCTTTAACCTTTTCATTTCGTTCTGTGATTTTCAAGGGGATGATGCACAGTTTGAAATGGATATCTAACTACAACAGAAGACCTTCTACACGAAGCGAGGCGATGACTGTAACAAGTATTACTGTGATGATAACTGTTCCCTGAGAGGATAAATGCACAGAAGACTTCTCCTTCCATGTCATCTGTCTTTTTTTTTTTTCTTTCATTTATCTGCTGTTTAAATGATATTTTCCTTTCCTGTACTGATGCTGTCATTCAAGACGCACACAAAGCCATTTCTTTAGATTCTCAACATCAGCTAACACTGTTGTGCCTGATAGAGCCACTATCTCAGATGACAGGTAGTGCATCCCAAGCACATCGATGCAGCTCTACTTCTGCCTAAGACATGGAGGGGATCTCACAGGCCACCATGTGACATTGTTTGTTTGATACAGATTTGTGTAGTTTTACAGAATGGTCAGTAGAGGGAGCAACAGTTCTCTTCTTGGTGGTTTTTCTCATCAAAAATCATGTGGAGGAAATCCAGATGCCAACTGAATTTAGCATGCCCTGATCAGTGAATTTGTTTACTTTCCATTCTGCCTTGATAATTTTTGTAAAGTAAAATCTAGTTTCTGTTTATTCTAATGAGTACGCTCACCTAAAGTGTCATTCAACAGATTGTAAAATGGCTTTTTTTTTCTTTCTTTTTTTGCTGTGACGTTCTCTAAAACTGCCCTGTTATTTCTGAAGAGACATTTAAGCGTTAAAAAACCCCAATAAACACCAGAGAATTAATAAGCATTTTCCTTATTCATTTGATGCTGCTGATTTCCTCATTAAAACACACACAAAATATGTTACCATTATGAAAACACTTTATTACATTTGGTAATATACAAACTCTGCTATTTACAAATTAGGCAAACACACAAAGCTTTCAAAAAAGCAGTCAGTAATCCAGGTGCGTCAGTGCAGGATACCTCATGATTCCAAGTGAAAACACTGTACAAATTAAAGCAATTTATCTTCATTTGTGCTTAAATATGTATTTCAGTTTTAAGGAACATATCCAAAGTGCTAGTGTTGAGTTCATTTGGGGTTTGGAGGCTCAGTGGCAGCCACATTCTCCTACAACCATCCCTTCATGGTGTCTCATGACCATCTTGCCGTTCTCGTAGTAGAGCATTGAGAGCGGGGCCAGACGGGTGGGAACACAGGACAAGCACGGGACGCGATCTGGGTGGTGCAGCTTCAAAAGACTCTGCAAATGAGAAAACGACAAACATTAGGATCAGTCTGGCAAAGAGTAAACATTTTAAGTGCAACTATTATAAAAGATTTGGAGATTCTTACCTGCATGTATGCATGGTTGGTGGGGGTGAAGGTCTCATCTACAGGTGTAGGACAGCTCCCTTCACACCTATAGGCATTATACCTCTTCGGATAAACAATCCAGTCGCTCCAACCAATCTGATCGAAGTCCACCCACATATCCACCTTCCTGCAGAGAGATTTCTTCTCCCCTTCATCTTGTGTAGCACCAGGAATCAGGCTAGCTGCAACATCACGCACTCTGTCATCAGTCCGGTGGTTTCTCCTGTGACGCCGAGGCGCAGGTTCACCTCCGCCCGCGGGCCGGTCCACAGCTACGTACTTGGAGTGCTCAGCAGTCTGGATAAGGGTGGACGTCTTTGCCCGGTTCTGCTTGGAGTAAACCACCATCATGACTCTGTTGGCTGTCGGATGCCCCTCGCCCTCAGATCTGGCAGGCATCTGAACGGGTTCCTCTGAGAACACGCTCTCACTTTGGTGCAACCAGTACTTGAGCAGCGCCGTGATGTTGAAGACCCTCCAGGAGGAGGTCGAGTCAATCGGTTTGGCTTTCACGGTGCCGAGGTGAATCCGTACTTCTTCACAAGGGCTTCGATCGCACTCGTGTTTGGAGGCGTGATAAATGTCCACCTCCATCTCTGAGGTGAATGTTGGAAGGCGAATGCGAAGCTCCGACCGCTGGACGTTGTCGCTCGCAGATATGGAGGACATGTCAAATGTCACGGCTAGTTTGTCACCAACCTGATGGCAACCTGGAAAATAAGTTGGACGTGAAATTAGTGACTGGTCACAGGACAGACAGCTAAACAGTCTAGAGAGGATAAGTGATGTGTGGTGCTTAATTATCTTAAAGGATGTTTTCACACATGGCCACATTCGGGACAAGCAATTAATAAAGTAGAAAGTTCTTATTGTTTAGATGTGTATTGCTGCCCAAGCTACTTTGAAACAGACGTCTTGAAGCTAATACACACGCTAACTAATAAGCATAATACACGACTTGGCTATTAGCCTAGAACCAGCTAAACTACTGGGATACCTATCAAATTATTTCCCCTGGGGGTCTTGTATAAACCTGAAGAGATTTGTTTTGCGATAATGACCAGCGGGTGACTTTAAACAGGCCAATCAACACACTGATACTTACAAAGTAAACAGATATATGTGAAATGTGAATTTTTTTTATTTTATTTTTTTTACTCGAGATGATAACTCTTAATTCTTAATATAGTAGTCTCGTGAATGAATGCAGACTGGCCGTGCAATCGTTTTTATAATATAATAACATTTTAAACATACCAAACAAATAAAATGGCAATAGGCTATTGCAAAACGTTATATTGTCATTGTTAAAAGTAAGTAATAATAAAATAAATATAGGCTACTTACTCTTGGCGACAAGACTCAAAACCGAGTCGGACTCATAAAGAGTTGGATTTTCATGGCTCAAATGTTTGTCGTCTCCGGTCAGGAGGGTCCGATAGAGGTGCAGCATATACAGCGGATATCTGTTGATGTGTCGGCCGTGACCCGCCTGACCTCCGCCGCTCCTGCCCGGTGCTCTCATCCCGCTCCTAAGCGCCTCGTGGAATCCAGGGAACGACGCCGTGGAGTTCACCAGACTGATCCAAAGCGCGAGGATTGCGCACAGGACCCCGCAGGTAAACCGCCTCATGTCCAAAATAGGTTATAATCCACCACGCTGAGGAGGAACACTGTCCCTGAGATCTTTCTTCTACACCGTCCTCTGGAAAGTGAATGTCATGAGTGCTGGCTGGCCATCTAAATTCACTTATAGAAACTTGCAGTCTTTTGATGGTCTGTGAGGTCCTTTGGGTCTTTGAAGTGCCCCTGTGATCCATAAAGGGATACATGTCCCTGGGTCGTCGTGGATCGAAACCAACAGTCTTTTGTGCGTCAAAAGGTGTGAAAACATTAATTCTTCTCCTCGAGCGCTGTGTATTGGAGGTCCTTTTGAAAATGTACTTAAACAATAATATTAGTGGACTACATTTGTTCATCAATGTCACTTTGATTAAAAGGAGAAAAACACCCCGACTGCTGGATTATTTCTTAGTTTGAATGAAAATAGAGGATGTTTGTTTCTATGGCTTTTCAGAAGGACATAAAAATAATAATTATTTCATTGAAAATCGCCACATTTTTGACATGTTACCGCCTAATTTGGCTGCTTGACTTAACAAATTACAGCATGTTATGACTATTTTTGTGCATGTAATCGACTCAAGGTTGGTAAACCCCTTCGTATAACAATTCCGTGCAGCTTGAACATATATAGGCCTATATATACTGTAGCCTATTTTGCAATCGGTAGCCTATGACAATTAAACACTTCATGCTAAAAGTTATTTTTTAATAAAATTAATATTCTTTTTTTTTCATCATTAGCAATTCGTGATTATAGCCTAGAAGATATTAGAGTACTGATATGTAAGTCTGCTCATATTTTTCCATTTATTTATTTATTTATATTGCAAATTTAAACAAATAACTTCGAAACAAGCGAGTAACATTAGATGACAATATTAGTAGGCTTCAGAAATAATTCAATGCAGGTCTGCTCATACCTCAAACGCGTGGACGCAGGCCTATTTGACGTCACTGTAAAGTCATTTAGAAGAAATAAAAACAAAACATCAAATTTCAGATCTCATCTGAGCTTTGTGCATCATACATAAGCCTAATTTACGCAGATGAGATGCATCTGCAGAACCCCACAGACAATTTCTTTCTTTCTTTTCTTGCCACGCATTAAAGCATCTTATCCAACAGGAGGCGCTGCCTTCAAAGCGTCACCTTCACTCCCCAACGCCAACTTGTCTCTTCGTTATGATTTGCCAAATCGTAATCAAAGTGATAAAGCTCAAGAATTCTCTCTGTAGGCAACTAAAAATATCGACTGCTCATCCTTGCATCGCTCATTTCTCCAGACTCGGCTTGTGTGATGTGTTGACAAGCTCTGCGCTAGTTCCGTGTGCTCAGGTGAGATTCAGATGACGGGTGGAGCATATGCCGCTGTGAGGGATAGATACACACGGGCGCGCGCACACATTATTTCCCGTCACAGAAATGAAGCAGACCAGCTGTGAATGTCAGTGACAATCTCACACATAGTAACACTGATAAGCAAGACAGGAATTGGCACTGAGTCTTCCACATACAGAGCATTTGATGCTAATAAGTGTCAGGTCTTATAGGCTACTTTTATTATCCATTGTTGTGCAAGACATCTCTGTGAATTGTGGCTTGTTTTCCTCTATCTATCTATCTATCTATCTATCTATCTATCTATCTATCTATCTATCTATCTATCTATCTATCTATCTATCT
>JAUYWG010000059.1:8397599-8410275 GCA_034779775.1 Enteromius afrohamiltoni | reverse complement strand
CGGATAGGTCCTGTGGGTGCAACCATTGCAGCGGCGAGGTCGTCGTGGTCTGCCTGCAGGGCGGTGAGGTCCGAACGTGATCCGGTGCGTGTGACAAAATAGTTTCACAATTCTCTGCCGTCTACCCCGCCCTGGTGGACTTCTCCGCCGTTTGATCCGCCCTGGTGGGCATCTCCATTGCCAGCGCCACCCAGGTGGGCGTCTCCGCCGTTCGCCGTTTCTGACCACGCCTGCTCACGGACTCTCGATCTCGCTTCTCCCTCTGGATTACGTTCGCCAATCGCCTGATTTCCTCATTACGGATTTGGATTATTCATGTGTCTCTGCCTTTGATGTTCATGTTCACTGTTGATCGACCCTGCTTGCTTGGACTGTGAGTTTTAATAAAGTATGCATATGTATCCGCACGCCTCACGCCTCATTCATGACACTAACAGACAGCACACACTATTCAGAACTGAGAGTGCAGCTCCTACTGTACAGAGCTGCACTGAACTGGAGTACAGCTGGCACAAACTTAGAGCGATGGTAGGTAAGATAATTATCAAAATCTTTTATCAATGACATAGTTAATAAACTTTAATAATATTAACAAGCCCGATTGGTATGTATAGAGCGTATGTGATTCACTGCACGAGCCGTATAACATCAATTATATTAAAATCCAGATTATAGTGTAAACAAAATTAATAAGCACAGTAGCAAGATCGGCAGTTTAAGACATTAACTTGTAAGCACAAAACACAAGATACTTCTCTTTTCAATTATAAATATGGCTTTATTGGATAAACCGAAGGCACATGAACTAAACTAACATATAAACACATGCATTCAAACGAGTTGAAAGAAGATAGACAGTGAGGAAAGAGTGAGTTTAAGAGAAAGAAAATGTGAAATCCCAATTTTACAGCAATAGATGCTATTGCATCGACTTGAACAACCATCAATCAAAAGATTAACTCTCGAATTGAGTACGCGATTCCTTCTGTGGTCCTCGTTGGAGAAAAGAGGTTCCCGAAGTTGCTGATTGGCTGGAAGTCAGTTGTCATTGAAGTCTTGGGAGCCGATGATGGGTGGTGGCTGAAGGAGTCGCGGTCCGTTTGAAGTTTGATGAGGTGCAGTCGGAGACTTTGAGACACGGCAGGCAAAACTTGCACAAACTCTCATGGAAGAAAAGAAAGTAATGAAACGAAGTCTTGGATTGGTTACATATTGGTTTTCTTCTTATTGTGGCTAGGCAGCGGCGGGCGTGCACGCTGGAGCACGTGGAACAGCTCTTAAAGAGCAAAGTTTTAACGGAGAGCTGAGGCTAAAAGCACAGAGATAAGAGCGTAATTTGAATAGTGTCTTGAGCTTTTAAACTAATCTTTGGACACATCCCAAAATCCAAATGTTATCTCGTCAGTCACATGGTGCGAATTCGTTCCTAAAACGAGTTCCAAGCCCTTTCATGTTGACGTCAATATGAAACATTAGCATATTGCCCACCAACTTGTTGGTCTTTTCGTGCTGTTCTGCCACTACATGCCGCTTGTGGAGCGTTGAAAGCTCCCAAACACTGTTTTTAGTGAAGTTCACCAATCACCGGAGGGGTTTGGAAAAAGGAATAGTTAAACACATTTTTACCAGTCATTGGACAAATAAAATAAAAATAAATATTATGCATGTCAACCTGTTGTTTGAGACTCCCAAAACCAAAAAAAGGAAACTTTCATAACATATAATAGGGGCACTTTAAAATAATTAATTAATTTAAACTTGGGAAAACTTGTAAGTGATTTGGGCAAACTATATCTAAGTTTTTCCCCCCCTCAGGTGTGAGTGAGTTCCTCTCTGTGTATTTTGAATGAAGTTTGTGAATGTTCTTCATGTAGTTTGGGTTGGTGGAAAAAGACAGGCTTTTTTCAAACAGCTGCTGCCGATGGGTTAGCCTATGTCTAGAGATGATATCTGAATGACCTTGTCCTGTCCATCTCTGTGTGATAAGATGATCTGACAGATAACTCCCGTGAGCCCCTGGACATGTGCTGCTTCATAGCACTCCAGCCCTGACAACAGCATGTTGTTCTGAGTATATCCGTCTTCTCCTTGGGATGCCATCTTGTTCAGTTGAACTATGAAAAATGCATGAGGAGAGCTGTTTGTGTGTATGAAGTGACATCTCAATACTCCAAACACCACTGCTGATCACAACTTTTTTAGACTTTTATATACACACACACCCAAAGTTGCTGCAATAGATTCATAATGTCCAACAACTCTTAAAACTTGGGTGGCGTGATGGGTGTAGTTTTTTTGCTGACATTGTAAGCCAACACTTTTAATGTCACATTTTATTTAGCTCAGAATTTCACTGTATGTGCATTTTTAAATTACACTACATGTAATGCTCAAAGTATAATGTTCCATATTGTGATAGACTGGACATAACTTTCTAAAGAAGGATGAAAAGCTTCAAAACAGCCCTCAGTCTGGGATCAGAGATGTGATGTGCGTCAGTCAGAATGAAGAGTCTGCCAGCTATCAGCTGAAGCACCAATCAGGACCTGCCATTCACCACATCCTCAAATCTTCAATGTTCAAGCACATTGCTTATAAGGTACAGTGTGTCCCAGTTCCATACAGTGCTCCAAAGTATACCACTAGTAGAGATGCTTGTATTTGTAATTTTTATTAACTTCTATTAAAAGTATATTTATTTTTTAGTATGAAGGGTTATTTGTGGGACTGAAATGAATTTTAAGTCTCAGTATCTGGTGTCTTTTCTAAGTCTATGGCTAAAGTGGTTCATATGCACCCAGGCTCATTCAAAATACATGGCTAAATACATTTCTGCATTACCTTACTGCATGTTTTGGGGCAGAGTCTATACCTGACCCATGTACATATTTGTTACAGAACATATTGCTGTGTTTGCATTACATTGCATCAGGTATGCATCTGATCTGATGAGGGCTGATGAGTGATGAATGTCGCTAAAAGTTAATGCTCTTATTGTGTTGGAAGGCATGTATTTCCAGTGAGCCTATGTTGCAAATTGCTATTTACTGCAGCACATAAAAGCTTGTGAAATTGTTTGTTGTATTTTGGGGGGAACCTTACACCTCTAAAGTTTGGGAACCTCAGCTTTAAGATGATATCACACAATAACATGTACAACATTAATTTAAAATGCAACTGAGAAAGATTTGTGCATGTCCACATATGGTTTATTCAGAATTTAGAAAATAAAATATTCTTGTTTCCTTTTAAAAGGTTAGTTCACCTAAAAATAAAAATACTGTCATTAATTACTCCAAACCCATAACACATTTGTTCAACTTCAGAACACAAATTACTATATTTTTGTTGATATCAGAGAGCCATCTGACCCTCCATAGACAGAAATACAGCTGAAATGATCCCAGATCCAGAAACATAGTAAAAACATCTGTAAAACGGTGACTCGATACAAGAATCCTTTTTTTGAGCAAAGAAAACAAAAATAGCATGACGTCCGCCTTCCGCCATTTTAGAGAACATTACTGCATAAGAAGCGTACCTTCTAGGCACAAGCAGCGTGCTTTTACCCGGATGTAATCAAGGCTGATTACGTCAAATGCGTTAAAGCTATGTATTTGTATGCGTCACGTTGAGATACTCTAAAATGGTGGAGGACGTAAGTCCCGGGAGAAAAGTAAATGATGTTATTTTTGTTTTATTTACACCTTTACTCCCTTAATGAACCATAAGTCATCAGTAATGAACTGATTCTGATAGTAGACTTCCATCAATATATTTATTAAGTTATTGTATTAATAAAAAAATCTGCTATATAGACTTCCAATTGCAAGTTTATAACAATGTTATGACTTGGTCTTTGCTTACAAGACATATCAATGTGATTTTGAGTCCTGCAGCACCTCTGATAACCTGCAGTGGCCTCTGAGAGCTTTTGCACTTTTATTCCATTATTGAAAGGTTCATACACACCCACCTGTCCAAAGGGAACACACATGAGTGATTGTGAGCTGGCTTTAATCTGTCTCGTCGCACTGTGCCTGGGGAGGGCTGCAGGTGGCTCAGACCACAGTGGAACCAATGCCAACAGCACAGAGCTTCCTAATACACAAACTAGAACTGAACTGTATGCTTTTTTAGACAGAACCGCAGTCCTTCGGTTAATTATTTTACTTTCTGAATGGTATGTGACATGAACAAATATTGATATTCCTCGTAAAGGTAGACTCTTGACTTTGGACATGGAAAGAGAAGCAATCGATGGATAATTAGATATTGTTTACTGATCTATCATTTTGAATAGGAGTTTTTCATTTATTGTTTCTCGTACTATTTTTCTTGCAAGTTAAATCAAGAAAGAGAACGCTCTGAGACCACATCATTTAAAATCTGGAGATAAATGTAAGATAAATTTAGCATTATGATGAAAATGTATAAAAAGATTCTTAAGATTCTAAACTATTTCTAGTTCACTGCTTATATATGCAAATACAAGTCTACATTTAACTTATCAAATCTACAGTAACAATGTTAATATGGTGAAATATTATTACATTTTAAAGTGTAATTGATTCCTGTGATGGTAAAGCTGAATTTTCAGCAGGCATTGCTGCAGTCTTCAGTATCCTTCAGAAATAATTTTAATATGCTGATTAGCTGCTCAAGGGAGGTATCTTATTACTGAAGCTATGAATGGTTGTGCTACACTTTTTGTTTTTGGAAAGCTTGTATGATTCGTTGGTGACAGTAGAAGGTTGAAAAGAACATAATTTATTCAAAATATAAATCTTTTTCAAGTTTGTTGAATGAAAAAAGTAATTTATTTGAATAAATCATACACAAATTATTTTGCACAAACTTGCTGTATTAAATTTTTTTCTTTTTTTTTACATTATACATATAAAATATTTCCGTTACTATTAACCTTTGGATCTGAGTTTATTCCGATCCAAGTCATAAAAAGTAAACAGTACTGTACAAAAATGTCAGCAACCTTTATGTTTATGTGAGCCAGTTTTGTTCAAGAGTCATTTAACACTGGCTTGAGCCCCTGATGGCAAGCCTGCATTTTTTGATAAGTCAGTTCTTTCCTCTCACATGAGATCTCTTCAGCAAAACAGACCAACATCCTTTGCCAGTTTCCTGTAACCATAGAGATAGTGAGTTCAGCCAATCCCCAGCCAGGACTCAGTGGAATGTTTTCCTGAACTTTCTATGTATTTCCTTCCACGACAAACGCTCTCTCCCGCATTTTTAGAGCGCAGCTCACAATCATTACTCTCGTCGGGAATACTTCTATGGGTTTCTGTGGAAAAAGTAAGTTTTTAATTCCTTTAAAGTTCATTTCTGCACAAATATTTCATTTCCACAGTATTACAAGTTATGCAAACCTCAGTAGACTGGCTGATTATGCTGTTGCAAAGTCTGTAGATACCGCACACGTCAAGACTCACCGAAGCCTTTGATTAAATTCTATATTAGACCCGAGATCTCCACAGGATGGCCAGCTCAGTAGACTGATCTCAGCAGGTTAATCACTTACACATTTCAGTCATTCACACAAAGGCTCGTTCTGTTCCAGTGTTGTTTTAATTGAGTGCCAGGAGTCGCCATCAGGCCCTGATCCAGTTCCTAGGATTGCAAGCCACGTTCTTCAGAACAGATGTTCACCAACGGTCGACTGCTTTTGCCTCTACTGAGACACTTTCAAAAGCGGTGTTTGAAGAAATGCCATAGAATAACATTTTTCCAATATATAATACCTTTCCATGGATGTTAAAGATTGTCCAAGAAACTGCAGATACCAATAAGAATCTGTGTCACTGAGAAATGCATGTTTGGATTGATGGGAGCTATGGCTACTGAAAGTACAGACAGAACCCTGATAGTTTTGCCCAGTGTTCTTCTCAGGAAGCCATCTTCTGTGAATCAGTCATCCATGGGCTGTAAGAGCTCAACTCTGCCCCGTGTTTGCTGGGACTTTGAGCTCAATTTGGCTGTGGTGTTAATGGTGTTGGCTGGGATTTTGATCTTGGCATTGCTGTACTGGGTGCTCCTGCTGCGCCACAGGCTCCGTGTCGCTCAGGCCGGGAACGCTCTGGAATACTTTGGCTTCTACCACATGGCTCAGTATGATGTAAAAGAGCCCAACCTGCCCGCAGTGACCCCTTCTCTTCCCTCCCCACCTCCACCTGTGCCTTCAGTTCACGTCACTCCACCTCCACCGCCTGTGTTGTATATGTCCACCCCCATCATCCACACCACCCCACCCAGCCCTCACCCGTCGTGTGGAGCAGGCTCGGACGCAGAGGTGTATTCGCGGATCGGAGTCCTGCGACCCTCGAGACCCTCCAGTGTGAGTCAGACCCAGGTGGTCCTGTTTGAACACTCTGCTCTTTGACGGACTGATGCTTTCAAGTACAAGCACAGCTGTCTTCATTTCAGCTGTTTAAAGTCGTGTGGATATATTGCTGTTTCTCTCATTTTTTAAGTGTATGGGGTAGATCAGACAACTACCTTCTTTTTAAGTACATTCCTGTTTTTCTTTTAGTTCCTTTAAAAGCTTTCAAATGTGTTTCCTATGTTAGGCAAAGTGACAGGAAAAGGGGCTTGTTTTGAAACAAACATATTCTTCTCTTTCCTGAAATCTGCCTTTGTAATTTCCTTTAAAGGGTGGGATTTCCTGAGAAGACTTTTCATTGCTTTGTTCTGTCCTGCCTCTTGAGATTTTAATGTTCTATGTTCTTTCCCTCTCACTGTCCTAGCAAATATACAAACATAGGTTAATTTCAAATAAATAATGATTCTATATTATAAAATAAAGATAGAAATATATGCACACACTACCAGTGTGTGGTAGTGTCATAGTTTGAGTGTTTTTATATGTTTTTGAAAAAAGCTTCCTATGCTCACAGGGCTGTATGAGTGAAATCTGTAAAATATTTCCTATTTTAATACATTTTAAATATTGTAATTTATTCCTTCCTGTCACTGCAATGCTCAGTTCTCAGCAGCACAATTTTTATTATTATTGAAGATGTTTTTTATTAAAACCGTTAAAACTCATTCTGATTCTAATAATACTTTTTTTTAGGAATCTAGAAATTTCAAAGGACAGCATTTATTTAAAATTTTCTTTTGTAACACTCTCCATTTAAAGCATCATGTTAATGAAAGTATCCATTTTTCAAATATATATATATATATATATATATGCCCCCAAACATTGAATGGTGGTGTATACATATTTTTTGTATTTTATTATTTATTTAATGTGATCGAGAATGATTCATAGATATAATGTAAACCTGTGTTGCTGTGTAAATTACAACACACTGCAGCTGTGCCCTTTGTCATCTCTGAAATGCATACATGTTGTTCAAGTACAAACATTCTAAGGCCACAAAGTATATCTGAATAATTGATGACCCTCCAGCTCTTTCCTTTCTTATAATGTATAATTCAACATTGTGAAATAGCCACGGGAGGAATATGATAATTGTGGAGCAAAAGTTCACAACCTTGTTTTCAACTGAAGATTCCAGCAGATTTTTAATTTTACTATTTAGTGAATATTATAGGTCTAAATCATATTTTCCAAACATAACTATTAAGACATTGCTATTCACAGCTACTGTAATATGATTGAATTATTCAAGCTCTGTTGTCCTGTTTAGTTGCTGTATAGAAATTATAGAATATTAAAGTATAGAAATATTTAGAAAATAAGTTTTGTTGTGCGGCTGATCTAGAATCAGTTCCATCCCTGCAAGTATTGCACATCACTGCATGTGTTAGTGTCTATGATTTTACACCATGTTTTGTGTTTGACAACAGTCTAAAACTTTTAATGCTAAACCAGAGAATACATAAAATGAACAAACTATATTTTGCAGTGAAACTACATTTCTTGAGCCACAAAAACAAAAAGTCTCCTGAAGCAGATGTGACATTTTCATTTTAGTATCACGTACCCATCCCTCTTTCCCTCGCCTTCATTTCCTGTCTCCTCTCAACTGTCTCTTTCATTAAAAATGGCAAAAAGCCCAAACCTAAAACAGCAATGAACAATAAATTTCAATTTTGTGGAATACTGCCTGTTCCTGTCTGCTGTCTCATATGTGATTTTGAATGAAGTGTTTTGGAAATCTTATCTGTCATATGTCCTCTAACTGAAGCTGGAATACTAGCACCTGCCACCTCTGGGAAAGCATTCATAGACATACACTCCAGCTGTTCTTGTGAACCGCAGAACTACATTTTTTTGTTCTATTTTATGTCTGTTTGAAAATTGTTGCTAGTGTGCACAAGCCCCAAGAAAGACTTTTTTTTTGGAGACACCAATTCTCCCGTGAAATACATATGGTTGAGCTGCGTTCTTGAGTTTAAACCTTTGTATCTTGCCCGCTGTGAAGACGGCCACTCGAGAATCAGTGTTCAGCTGGCTGGATTACATTGGACTTTCCAGAATCTCTTCTTTTGACGGTGCATCTGCCTCTGATTATTCTTGGTTGAAAGACTTCTGAATAGTCAGAATTTATAAATCGCAAACTTAGATAATAACTAGACCTTGAATTTCATACTGTTTTTATTTGTTTCGTACTGTTTCGTCCTGGGGCTTCTACCATTTTATATGATTGCATAACTGATTTTTCAAAAAAAAATAATTTTACTGTAGTATGCTTTAGGCTACAACTGTATCAGTCTGTCTAAAATTCCATGTTTAATATTGATGTGTTACTTCACTTTTTTGGACACTAAAAAAAGTCAAGAGACAAGAATCTGCTAGTACATTTCACAAATAACTGAAAAGGCAAGTAACACATTTTAAAGCAAAAAGACTGAAATTGTATTTCCTGTTAGAAATACTCCAGTTATCTTTGTTGTATATTAACTTCGTTCATTGTAATTATTTGTGACATTTGCATGCAATGAGTGAAAATAGTTTCAAAGTAAATATTATACATAGCACTATAACAATTTTTTTTAACTACAAGTATGTGCTTAATATTTTATTAGTCATATTTCAGTTCAGAGTTCTGAGGGCTGAAAAACCTAAATATTCAATGGATACCTTTTTTTTTCCTCAAGACGGTCTTGCAGATCTGTAAACCGAAATAGTCAACAATGGACCTAAGCTGTGTTTGTTGAGCGATCAGCAATAGTTTCTCAGCAGGGTTCTGGAGGTTTTTCATTGTTAATAAATAGCTGTGGATCCTCAGGTCGCTAAATCACGCCAGCTGTGGGTGTGCACGTGGGCTCTGTGTATTGTCCTAGGCCTTTGATCAGATAATTGCACCTCAGACCCAGAGTTTGAAACATCTGAGTGTCGCTATGGTGACAAGCATCACTGTGTCCTCTCTGTTGAGTGGCTTTTAGTGATTCAGACACAACTGGGTGACAGGGCTGCTGTAGCAACTTTTGAGACTATATGATCCTAGCGCAATCTTCCAAAAAACCCTTCCAAAACAAATATTCCATATTTGTTGCTTTTAATGTGACACAAAAGATTTTGAGTTTGAGGTATGTAGCCCAGTTGCCTGCTTTATTGACTTTTCACATTTTAATTTTCAGAGCTGACGAAACAAAAAGACAATTTTGTTTCAGCAAGAATTCATCAGTTGTCATAAACACTGCCAGCTGGGGACCTGTTAATATAATTCATTGGAACAATTTGCACTGGCACATTCCTGATCATGCAAAAGCCTTGAGATTTGTAGTGCCGCAGAAACAAAGAGATATGTGCGGCGGTGCATCTTGTTGTGAAAGATGCACCTTTTATGAAGGGATTTGTTAAGAGGATCTTTCGGCCTCTTCATTGCTGCTTTGTATCTATTGTTTCATGCAGGGTTTCCACAGGGATGAAGGCGCAAGTCAGGATTAATGGGTTTTAAAGTGCCTGGCAAAAAGGGAAAGTATTAAGATGCATTTAAATGATGGACTAAAAGTGACGCATCAATGAATGTACAGCTGTCTCTTGAGAAAATAACAGCTGCCATATAACAAATCTGGGAAATATAGAAAGGAAAGACATCTATTAGACAGTATTACATTTAATAGGTTTAAATTAATAATGTACATATTGATACTTGTATAATGATTATGCATATGTCTCCCTCAATCCAAGTCAATGTTATGAACAATATCTTCAGTGTTCAAATGTTCAAGGTAACAAATAATAAAAGCGGTCCTTAGAATTTTATTTTCTTGCTTAACTTAATACACCGGTTTAAAATATAATATTCATTAATACAATTACTTTTAATTATTCAATTTAGTTATTCTTCTTTGTGCATTGCACAGCTTGTTTGCATTCATAAACAGCATTTATTATTTTTGGTCTTTTCATATGATTAGTTCAAAAAATCAATCAGAAGGACAAGGACACAAGATAAATGTACATTGGGACTTTTTATTTTGACATCTCGGACATGATCTTTGTTTGTCATGGACATGAAATAAACATTTTCAGCACACATTATAACATGACATATACATCTGATATATAAAATCTGGATGAATCATGTATATTTATAACGGTACTAAAGGGAAAGTTCTCAGTGCTGTTAAAATACACCACTATTGTTTTTTTTTTTGAGCAATCAATACTGTTTAAACGTGTGTATCTGACAGTTAAAACTTAAAAGTTCATGGTCTGCAAAAATGACATTTAATGATTTTTTTGAAGGCGCTCTGAAAGTCTTTATTGAAGTATGCGTAAATGATTGGGTTCAAAAGCGAGTTTGAATACCCGAGCCAATTAATGACGTCGATGAGCCATAAAGGCATATCACAAGACGGGCAAAAAGGCAGCACGATTGCTTTGATGAAGAATGGCAGCCAACACACAATAAAAGTGCCCATTATAATGCCCAAAGTCTTTACTGTCTTGCGCTCGCGCGCCAAGGCGAGCTTCCTCTTCGCCTCGGTGTTCTTCTCGTGTTTGTTCTCGAATAGAGGGACAGAGTTTGGAGTGTTGGGCAGAGGCAAGTTGTTTCTGGAATTGCTGTGAACCTCGATGATCTCCAGAGACTCGCCGTCCTCCGCGTGCTTTACCGCGCCGTTTACGCACGCGGCGGGCTTGGGTTCGACTGCGCTTTTCCAGTTTTTGCCCAGCTCCCCGTTCGCGCGCTTAAAAAGCGCAGGTGACACAGTCAAACATTTCACCCTCTTTTTCTCAGGTTTGCGAACGGTTTTGCGAATGCGAAACCTCGCCGCTTTGAATATGCGTCCGTACAAAACCAGCATGAGAATCAGGGGGATGTAAAACGCGCAAAAGGTGGAATAAATAGTGTACCACGGGTCGTGGCTGATCATGCAAGCTTCAGGATTGGCCATGTCTTCTGCTTTGCTCTTGGGTTGAGATTTCATGATCAACATGGGTGGAATTGATATCGAAAAGCCGACAAACCAGGTAACGGTGATTAAAAGAGCGGCACGTTTTAATGTCCTTTTCTTCATGTAGTCTATTGGGTCGGTGATTGCCCAGTATCTATCCAAAGCGATAGCGCACAGGTGCAGAATCGAAGATGTGCAACATAAAATGTCTAAAGAAATAAAAATATCACAAGTCACCTGTCCAAGCGTCCACTTGTCTAAAACTTGGTAAAGAGCAGCCATTGGCAACACAAGCACCGACACCATGAGGTCCGTCACGGCAAGTGATCCGATCAGGTAGTTTGCAACATTCTGCAGGGATCTTTCCAAAGCAATAGCCGCCACAACACACGCGTTTCCAAATACGGAACATAAAATGAGCGCGCCGATCAGCAAAGACGTGGAGATCTGATAACTAAGTGGAACCTTCACAGGTAAAGTCACATTGTCGATTTGCTGATCTAAGCCACTGTCGTTCTGAAATGATAAGAACGTGTCGTTGTTTTCTTCCATGTCGCGTAGCGCATAAAATTGGCAAAACCTCATTAAACAGCACTACTCCATTCAGGGGAGCTCGCACACGTGAAGGCGATGCCAACCATCAACATTGTTACTGACGACTTGTGACGACGCGGCTCCATTTATATCAGCAGTGACTCTAGACGTCAGTTACCTACGCAGGTGTACCGGGTGGGCTCGACATAGAATATGCACTCGCGCGTTTTTCCAGAATTTCTTTCCGCCGTGAGATCCATCCTCCCTCATCATCTGATTTGTAGCAACAAACCACTGAAGCAATTCCAACAGGTGAATGTTTGAACAAAACTTTTCAGGACGGGGCCCAATTCCCTGAATTTCCGAAGGAGCGAACTTTTTTTTTAGAAATGAGCTTTTTTTCATCATGTATCCGCTCGGCACCGACACCCGTCGAGCTGAAAATTGTATTGCTGCTGCTGCTGCCACCTGCTGTAGCGCGTCTGCTGCTGAGAAAACTGAACCTTTGGCCCAAACACCTCTCCTTCATCCAGACCCCGACAAAGAATAGCCTATACAGTGTTGGGAAGGTTATGAGGAAGGTTATCATGAAAATGTTGAGTTACAAATTACAGGTTACCCTATTTAAAATTTAATAAGTAGGCTAGTTATCTACACAAAACAGGAAAAACTGTAATATTGTGAAATATTATTTCAATTTACAATAACTGTTTTCTATGTGAATATAATTTAAAATGTAATTTATTCCTGTGATACAAAGCATCATTACTCCAGTCTTCAGTGTCACATGATCCTTTCAGAAATC
>JAUYWG010000059.1:8357995-8378261 GCA_034779775.1 Enteromius afrohamiltoni | reverse complement strand
ACTTTATATTATATATATATATATATATAAAAAACATATTTTATATATAATAACACATTTCCCTTAAAAAATCCATGCATTTGTGTGTATTTATATAAGATATTAATATATGTCTATATGTATATATGTGTGTATATACACACTGTATATGCATTTTTCCTACATTTATTTTATATAAAAGTATATTTTTGACATGTAGAATTACTTTTGCACTGCATGGGTGATTTCCTCCAGGTCAGGTCCTCTGTACACTCAGCAACTGGATTTCCAATGTGATCATGTCCATCTGTGCAGATGTACTCAATCTTACTGCCCACTGGATAGATGTCCCTAGGGTCCTGAATGCATGATGGGTGAGATGTAAAGCTAACCCTGGAACAACATGTAAAGCTACCAAATTCTGCTTAATCACAACGTTCAATTCGAAATCGCAAAGTTAAAATTGCAACATAATCATTGAGGTTAATAACGTTTGCTGTGTTTAATTACATTGCTGTACATTTCTGCCATATTCACCACTACTAACCTACTTTGCAACCATCTGTAATGTGAAAAACGCTATACAAATAAAGTAGAATTGAACTGAATTAAAGCATGTCTGTTGTGAGTTTTGTGTATTGTGTGTTTTCCACTTGTGTGCGTATTCCCAACCCCCTCCAGTTTCTTTGCTTCAGGAGGTACTTACCAAAACAAATCCATTTGTCAAAGGAGGTGGAGTTATACACGTCTTCACAGGCGTCACTGAGGGATCAAAGCAATGGGGCTCCATCATTCTAAAATACAAAAAAAACTGACGTGAGTCTAGGTCTGAAAAAGCAGAAACCTAAAACTAATTTTTGATTCTCACTTGAGGTGTTCAAAATCTGGGTCCTCACAGCTCTTCCACTCTATAGGCTCTCCTTTACAACTCTTGCCTCCATTTCTTGGAGCAGGATTATTACATGAACGGGTCCTTGACTTTTGACCCTGAGAGCAGCTACTCCAGGCAGACCAACAGCTCCAGACTCCTTCAATAACTTCTAAAAAGCAGGACCAATTTGATACATTTAAGACAAGATGAACAGGATTGTTACTTTTAAAGTGCCCCAAGCTCTGGATTTTTGTAAATTACCTTTCAAGCCTTGTAACAAGATAAATGAATGAAAACATCCTGCAGAGGTTTAAATCTGAAAGTGCACTGTGTAAAGAGTCGGTTTCAAATAAACTGCTTTTAGTGCTGAATCAATGCCTTCGTCGATGCTCGACGTCACAAGAGAATAAAAACTGTAGCAGGAACTGATTCAACTGAATAAATCTGACTGATTGTTCAGATAGTTTGTTATTAAATATACACATTTGCATTTGATTTTATCTGTAGCAAATGAACAAACATTCTTACCGGGTTGTTCTCCGATGACATGGCCATTCTGACAGGCATTACCGCTGGTGCCCGGTCTACACACACAGGCACACACACCGTCAGTGAGCACGGCCATGCCGTTGTTCTGACACGGTCTGCAGTGACAAGGGCTCTGCTCTTCAAGGTAGGCCTCCAGTGCTCTCTTGAGGTGGAGTTTCTTGAGTCCAGCACATGGCACCTCTTTGACCAACTCATACAGTGGCCGCAACTACGAATATGACAGCACAATATACCTGCTTCACTTGCGTTATACTTCTACGCACATGTTTTTGATGTCTTAATTCTGTCATACCTTTTGTTTTATTACTTTAGGGAACTCCTTCACCGATCCAGCCCATTTGGAATACATCTGTTTGTTACTATCAGGATTTTCCAAGTCTAGAAGACTAAGGCCAGCTATATAAGCGGGATGTCCTCCAACAATGAGTGTTTTTACTGGCATCTTATGATTTCTGTTCTCTGTGAAGCATTTCAAATGGTATGTCTGGTCATAAAATTCAAATCTGATATTTAGATTACATTAATTGACAAAGAATCAGTCATTTGGACTAACCACTGAAACTCTTAATTGTATTCATCAGTTTTGTACACCTGGTTGTTTTCTTTTTATAGAAGAGCCGTCGCTTCACACGTGTTATACACTGGTGGAAATCAATATCCGTTTTACCTACATTAAACAAAAAGAAAGAATCACACATACAGTATTTTACACAGGGATTTTGTTGATCAGGGAAAAACTAAAATGACTCAAGTCAAACAAAACCTACACTGAAGCATGCACAAAATGATCTAGACCAGAAAAATCAAGCTTGAGGGCTGTATGTATTATACTACAAAAATAACATTTAAAAATAAAACATTAAAACAAAAAATTGTATTTAAATCAAATTGGTTTATTGAAATATCAAATGTTGAATATTGCATCCCTCATGGTACTCTTGTGATCGTGCATCGTTTAACATAGAAGAGAAGAAATAAAGTTGGAATGACATGAGGGTGAGAAATTAATGACAGAATTTTTGTGGGAACTGTTCCTTTAAATGAACAGAGAACAAACAGAAGTTAACACATACTCATCTCCATCATATAACCTGCGTCCAGCTCCAGCAGGGTCCGATACTGGCCTCCCAGGGAGCCCTCTTCCATGTAGTGTGTGCCATAACGCTGTATAAAGAATCTATAGGCTGATGGATCATACGTGCTGGGCAGTGCCGACAGATCCTTCCAGAAGTCTTCAGATAGAGAGAGGTATTGAGGAGCATTGTTCTGAAACTGAGCCACCTCTACCTCATTTCTTATTATCAGCAGATGATATGTCTTAAAGACAGAAAGAACAGCATTTTAAATATAATATAATCAAATATTTGTACCCTTTAATATACTGAATCCATCGTTACCTTGTCCTTTTTCAATTCGTTATGAAAGGTTTTATGATCATGGCCTCCTCTAATTATTTTCCTTTGCTCTTCATGCCTCATATATGACCAGGAACTGTCATAGTACTCGTCAGTGAAGTCATTTTCAACACTGACCTGAAAGGAAATGATAGAAACTGTTTAGATTATACAGTCAAATTATTCAGACACCAGATATAATTTTTTTAAATATGTTTTTATGAGTGGGTGCAGAACACAATAATTAATTTATGTAAGATAGCAAAATAAAGTGAACTGTGAAGATATTATACCTAAGAGAACACATTCCCTTACTAATGTGACCTTTTACACCACTGATTGAACCAAAGTAAGCATTGCTTGGTAACCGGTTGATTTTGAATCAACCAAATCAAAAAAAAAAAAAAAAAACTAAAGGAATTTGTTCAGACATAGTTTAACTTCTCATATTTAATTGCCATTTTCTAAATAGCAAATCAATTGTAATAATTGAGAAATGTTAAAGGTGTCTGAATAAACTTTGGTTTGACAGTAATAGCATATATCTATGATTATAGTAAAAAAATGGGTCTAAAATTTTATTTTTACCTGAAAGCTATATCTGAGTAGGCTCTGTGGAAGTCTGTAGAAATCTCTGTGATCTCCGCTGAAGACTTTCTTGCACTGCCCTCCAAAGCTAAGAGTATTAATGACACCAGCTTTCAGCTCCCCCGTCAACACATCAAACCTAAAAGATGCCAAATATTACATACTGTATTATACCATTAATAACAATAGGTTATACCGAGTGTAAAAGCCGTATTTTACCCTCTTCCTGTGAGGTCAGAGTTAGGCGGTGTCTTTTGCTCATTACACACTACAGTGCCACTGCCACTACAGCGCTGTTCATCTAAACCATCTTCACAGTCCTGATCTCCATTGCACACCAGAGATGGATTAATGCACTGACCTTTAAATAAACAAGCCAATGAAAACTGTAAACTGACTGTAAACAACAAATTGAATATCACACCCAGAAGTGACTTACCAGATGTGCAGCGAAACCTGTTTCCACATCCCGCCTGTAGGGGGCAGCTTTTCTTTGACGAACAGGCCTGTCTCTGGATGGCCTCACCTGTACAAGAGCTGCCTCCAAACTGAGGGAACGTCTCTACGGGACGCATACGAACCTGAGAGAAAACCAGCTATTCAGTTGTGGCCAGTAGCAATTATAATCTCTAAGGCTGTGTTTATTTACTTACCTGTGATTTGGTACAGCTGTCACATTCTGACCAGTCCCCATACGGTCCCCACCTGCAGTTTACCGGCTGCTCACACCTTGCATAACAACATGTGTAAGGTCAAGAGGCAAAAAATATCCAAAATTACTTATTAACAACCGAAAAATAAAATCTAGGTTGTGTGCAGCACTTACCAAATAAAAGGCAGATATGCAAGAACGAATAAAGAGGCTCTAGCAGCTGGGCACATCTGAAAACATCAGAATGTTAAGTTTAGTAGTGTAGACTAATTTTTTTCAGGGTTTACTAGTAACTTACTTGATTAAGCCTACTTAATTTACTAACTTGTTTATTCCACTTAGTTAAGGCAATATTTCTAATAATCAGTTAGGTTTAAAAGGTGCAGTGTGTACATTATAGCAGCCTATAATGGTTGAGATTGTGGATGGCAACCAACGGTTTGTTTCCCCGCTCCCTTTAGAGAGCAACAGTGGCCGATACAGGATTACGTTGTAGTCTGAGACAGCCAAGATAGCCAGCAATTAGGTTTTTTTTTACAAAGTAAAATGATGAGTTATATTTAATTATTCAATAAACTGATATGTTATTGCAAATGTTATTGTCACTTGTTCATCATCATGTGTCAGTGTTGTATTTGCAAGAACAACATAGTAACAAAACACGCTCCGTTTGTCCTTTAACAGTTACTGTACAAACATGATTCCGACTTCTATGTAAGGGGACCCGTGGTGTATGTAGATATAAATAGCTCATTCTACACTGAACAAAATTGTAAATGCAACACTTGTGTTTTTGCCTCCATTTTTTTTCAGCTGAACTCAAAAATCTAAAAGACTTTTTCTATGTACACAAAAGGTCTATTTCTCTCAAACATTGTCCACAAATCTGTCTAAATCTGTGTTAGGGAGCACTTCTCCTTTGAGATAATATTCACCTCACATGTGCGGCATATCAAGATGCAGATTAGACAGCATGATTATTGCACAGGTGTGCCTTAGGCTGGCCACTCTAAAATGTGCAGTTTTGAGGGAGCGTGCAACTGGTATGCTGACTGCAGGAATGTCCACCAGAGCTGTTGCCCGTGAACTAAGCAGTTTCCAAAGGTGCTTCAGAGAATTTGGCAACACAACTGGCCTCACAACTGCAGACCATGTGTGACCACAACAACCCAAGACCTCCACATCCAGCGGCTTCACCTCCAAGATTCTCTGAGACCAGCCACCCGGAAAGCTGCTGCATCGGTTTGCATAACCAAAGAATTATTGCACGAATCATCAGAAACCATCTCAGGGAAGCTCATCTGCATGCTTGTTCTCATCCTGACTGCAGTTCGTCATCGCAAACGACTGGGCAAATGCCAACATTCAGTGGCATCTGGCACTTTGTAGAGGTGTTCTCTTCACGGATTAATCCTGGTTTTCACTGAACAGGGAAAATGGCAGACAATGTGTATGGTATTGTGGCTGAGTAGTTTTCTGATGTCAACGTTGTAAATCGAAAGGACCATGGTGGTGGGGTTATGGTATGGACAACGAACAGAGGTGCATTTTATTAATGGCATTTTGAATGCACAGAGATCCGTGACGAGATCCTGAGGCCCATTGTTATGCCATTCATCCATGACCATCACCTCATGTTGCAGCATGATAATGCACAGCCCCATGTTGCAAGAATCTGTTCACAATTCCCTCTAAAAAATCATATAGTTACATGTATTACATTGCATTTCTGTTAATAGATAATTTTAAATATTACACACACTACACCTTAAAGACCATTCACAATGATAACTACAACAATAACTTTGAAGATAGTTCCATATAGTTCTAAAAAACATTCTAAATGTAAATTAATAGCAAATACACACTATGGCTATAACAAAACAAAGGTCTGAATCATTTTCAGAACGATTGACAGCCAATCAGAATCCACTTGACTTTAAATAGAATATCTAAAAATAAAGAGAACACTTACACAACACAATGTAACTTCAAGTCAATCACACTTCGGTGTAATCAAACTGCCCACTTAGGAAGCAACACTGATTGACGATCAATGTCACATGCTGTTGTGCAAATGGAATAGACAACAGGTGGAAATTGTAGGCAATTAGCAAGACACCACCAATAAAGGAGTGGTTCTGCCGGTGGTGACCACAGACCACTTCTCAGTTCCTATCCTTTCTGGCTGATGTTTTGGTCACTTTTGAATGCTGGTGGTGCTTTCGCTCTAGTGGTAGCATGAGACGGAGTCTACATCCCACTCAAGTGGCTCAGGTAGTGCAACTCGTCAAGGATGGCACATTAATGCGAGCTGTGGCAAGAAGGTTTGTTATGTTTGTCAGTGTAGTGTTAGAGCATGGAGGCACTACCAGGAGACAGGCCTGCAGCATCCTCCAGCATGACTGGTTTGGCAGTGGGTCAGTAATGGTATCGGGTGGCATTTCTTTAGAGGGTCGCAGAGCCCTCCATGTGCTCGCCAGAGGTAGCCTGACTTCCACTGGGTACCGAGATGAGATCCTCAGACCCCTTGAGAGACCATATGCCGGTGCAGTTGGCCTTGCAAGACAATGCTAGACCTCATGTGGCTGGAGTGTGTCAGCAGTTCCTGCAAGACAAAGGCATTGATGCTATGTATTGGCTCGCCCATTCCCCAGATCTGAATCCAATTGAGCAAATCTGGGACATCATGCCTTGCTCATCCATCAATGCCATGTTGCACCACAGACTGTTCAGAAGTTGGCGGATGCTTTTCTTCAGGTCTGGGAGAAGATCCCTCAGGAGTCCGTCCTCCACCTCATCAGGAGCATGCCCAGGTGTTGTAGGGGGGGTCACACAGGCACATGGAGGACACACACACTACTGAGCCTCATTCTGACGTTTTAAGGACATTACATCAAAGTAGGATCAGCCTGTAGTGAGTGTGACTCCAAATCCAGACCTCCATGGGTTAATAAATTCTTTATCGTTTCATTCTTGGTGTAAACGTACCTTCATTTTTAAGCTTTTAAAATGAAGTCTTGTTTAACATTATATGGCTATTTTTGGAAATGAGCTGGCAGCAGAAATCACAGAACAGAATGAAAAGTTATCATTTCATATAAAGTAACATTAAACAGTTTAATAATGCTGTTGCAAACAAGGTCACTGATATGACAAATAAAAAAAAAAATTGTTGTAGTAAAAAAAACTACATTCCATTAAAATTCCATGTCCATTAAAAAGCTGAAAACACGCAAGAATTTGTACATTTAGATGCTGTAAATATGTCAGTATTTTACTTTTTTACAGGCACCAAAACGTACGTTTTACAGAACAAAATTTTACGTAAAATACATACAAATTGTCATGAGATCAATTAATTTTTTACCTTAGCCTTGTGTGTAACCAACTTCTTACCTTGATGCTGTGGATGCTGTAGACTAGACTAGATTGTGATGGGCCCTGCTCATATACAGGAGATCTTGCAGTGTTTATTACATCATCCTGCCTCGGACAGGAATTCCCAGCATGACTCAGCTGAAGAACAGTCAGTGCTGGCTTTTTTCCCCTCACACAGACTTTGCCAATTTATATTAATCTCTGGGATTACTGTCACAGTTTCACAATCTGGTCTTTAAATTTGTATGTTCCAGTAAATAGTGTATGCATATTATTTTTTGTTTTTGTCATTTGAAAAAAAAAATCATGGGGTTCATTAAGTATTGTAGGGGATGGTGAAATAGTGTTTTGTCCCAAGCCCTGTGGAACACAAAGACCTCTGTCTTTAGAGAGTTGTGCAATGTTTGTTGTTCTGATCAATGACCAATCACAGAGTTGCACTAGGGTCGAAACTTAAGGTCCGCTGAATGGTCTGTTTTTATGTGTAAAACTCTATTTGATCTGCTCTCAGCAGTTGTTGTCAAACTTGTTCCTGGGGACCCACTGCTTTGCACATTTTGTCTCCCTAATTAACACATGTTTCAGATCATCAGCTTATTAGAAACAGGCTTCATGAACCCAAATAAGTGTGTCAGATAAGGGAGACACGCAAAGTTTGCAGAGCAGTCGGTCCCATGACCGAAAACCTCTGGTTTAAAGTATACTGGGTTGCATCATAAAGTAATGAAATGATTGCACTGACAAAGCAACAAAAAATTAAAAACAAACATTACGGCAACATTATTTATTTTAAACTGTGGCAAGAATGAATGAATCAGTATGAATCATGAACAAGTATAAGTAGCACAGCTTCATTATTTTGTGCTGATTGGCTTGCAAATCAACCATTACAACATTTGATTAAAATACATTTTAGTGTATCAAAATGTTTAATGATATTACTAATGTAATTTCAGATATTACTGATGTAATTTCAGAAACTATATAATCTGACAGTGTCTTAAACTGTAAAAAGGTGATTTTTTTCACTCTTGGAGAGTTATTATGTTAAAGTTTGGAGCAAGTTGTAATTAACATGGTGAGAAGAGTCATGCAACTTATTAACAATGAATTCTGCATTTATGAAAAAAAAAGAATTGTTAAAATGAAAGCAGTTGAGTCCTCTCTCTTGCTCTGGTCCAGTCGCAGCAGAAGGCCATGAAAATAAATCCTTGGTATTACTTCATATCTGCTGCATCGGTCGTAAGTCTTTTGACACCTGAAAAAAAAAAAAAAAAAAAAGGAATTTACAAAAAATAAAATAAAAAAGGACAAAAAAAATTGACATGTGGCCAGGTATGGTTTCCCATACTAGGAATTTGTGCTCTGCATTTAACCCATCCAAATGCTCAACAAGGTTGAACCTGCAACCTTCTGGTTACAGGTCCAAGTCTCTATCCATTAGGCCACAGTTATAACTTAACAAATATATTGCACTTATACACAAAACTAAAGGAAAGTGTACAACATAATGATATAATAGTGACATTGAATAGTGACTTGTTTAGAAGATGCATAATTTTAATTGCATAGAATTATGTTTTTTTTTTGTGCACAGTCTAGTCTCACCTTAAACTCTGTCCCAGTGCATGCTTTGATGTCATCTACTGTCAGTCCTTCCCAAATCTCAATGAGAGTTAAACCATTGTTCTTATCGACATCAAACACCGCCTAGAACAAGTGACAACAAACATCACACTGTCCTTGAAAGGGTGCAAGATATTACGTTTCTCTGCAACAAATTTTACTGACCTTTTCGGTGATTATACGGTCAACACACTGTTTTCCAGTCAGAGGAAGCGTGCATTTCTCTAAGATTTTATGTTTCCCACCCTTTAAATTTTAAAATGTTACATTTTACAGGGAGTAATAGGAAATGAAACATAAAACATAATGACTGTAAGTATGAGTGTCAATATTGTACCTTGGCAGAATGTTCCATAGTGATAACTACTTTTGTGGCATCACTAGACACCAGGTCCATTGCACCACCCATGCCCTTAACCATTTTACCCTGAGAAACACATGAAACATGTCAAACCAGGCAAGTGAAAACAAAAACATAATGCATGTATATCAGTGATGATACAATAATATAGAGCATGAAACCCGTACTGGAATCATCCAGTTGGCCAGATCTCCATACTTAGAAACTTGCATTGCTCCCAGCATGGTCAGGTCAATGTGACCTCTAAAAAAAAGATAATAACAGGTGCAGAAGTTGAAATGACAGAAAAACAGGGTGAATAACATCAAAAACGTTACATACAATGTACACCAAAATCTGCACATTTCTCAATTCTCACAATAAAAATTCAATTTCATGTGCAGTTGGATCTATCTTAGTTTAATCAAACATGTCTGAAGTGCTCACCCTCTGATCATGGCAAATGATTCATCGCTTGAGAAATAGGCAGCTCCTGGATAAACTGTTACCGTCTCCTTACCTGAACACACACACAAAAGGTCAAGATCTCAGCTGTAAAGAAGGTTAGAATTACTGAATATTATTTAATGCTGTGTTGTGTGCAGTGCATGAATTATGTGTATAATGTGAATGTCTATACTGTGCATAGCAAGTGTATTTGTATTCTGTAAACCTTTCATGTTGCATCACATGGCTGCAACGTTGAAGATCTTAACTCACTGCTACACTTGTTTATGTGTCGAGTAGTAACAATTAATTTTACAGAACATATAATATGAAATAGAGTGATAAATATATCTGCACCAGCATTGATTAAATCAGGATCCACTTCACTCTCTGTTGGATAGGGACCCTAAAATATATTAAAACAGGGGATTGGAAATTGAAAAATGAAAATTCATTAGCCGGAACATTACTTTAATAATGGAAACTCACCAGTCCTAAAATTCCATTCTCACTTTGCAAGTGGACGGTGATTTCAGGGCTTATATAATTGCTGGCCAGCATAGGGATACCAATGCCAAGATTTGCTGGGTGGGTTGTCAAGGAATGTGGGAACAGGATTTATAGAAACTTGTACTTTTCAATATCTATCAGTGTTGATGGTGATATCTGTGGTCAGGCTACTGAAGGATACCATACATCCCATCCTGAAACTCCAGTGCGGCTCGCCGGATGATTCTCTCTCGGGTAATATCTGAATCCTGTGTGACTTTAGGTTTCTCTTCTTTGCTAGACTGAACCAGCCTTTTCTATAAACAAAAGAAGTCCTGAACATGATCTACACAGTCTTAGAAAGTTAAATACATACAAAATAACCAATATGTTGAGAAAAATGAAATAAACTGCTCTAAATGTTAAGATCAGACAAGTTTAATTGTCTTTCTCACCTCAATTCGTTTTTCATAGCTGGCTCCTTTAACTACCCGGTCTACATATATGGAAGGGATGTGAATGTCCTCAGGACCAAAACTTCCAATATCAACAATCTCCTCAACCTGTTCACCAAATTAAGTCATTTTGCGGGACCCCGAACACTATGTTTTAAAATGTCAAAACCACAAAAGCCCATCACAAATTGAAAGGTCACAAACCTCCACTATTGTTACTTTGGCTGCTTTACACATAGGCTGGTTGAAATTACGCGTTGTTTTCCTGTTTAAAAAAAAAGATCATGGTCAGCAATTAAATAAAACGTTTAGTAATTACTAGTGGTGTTAAAATTAGCGCGTTAACGCATGCTATTAAAGATGAATGCGTTAAACATATTTAACGCATTTAACGCAAGGGCGTGGCTAGGATTGGTCACCCCACTCACAACTGCTGCTTGTGGCACTTTTTCTCTGGACAAGAAGTGCATTTATTCAGTCGCAGAACGTCTTTACTACCACATCAAATGGGAGACACTTCAGACGCGTGTCCTCACTTCAGCCACAGGCAAGCGGTACTGTGCGTGCTTGCAGCGTGCACTCTTCAAATACACAGACACCAGAGCACGCTGTAGGCTGTATCCTTTCATTTCAAAACGCGGAATAAGCTACGTGCATGCGACGTCGTGGTCAGTTAAGTCATGAGGCTTCCAAAAAGACGATTAAAGCTGCATTAAAACTGTGCAAGCATGTAATAAATTTAAGAACATGTCTTTGAAATGTTCTGGAGCAACCCAGCGCTGTCTCGCTCATCTGACACGCCTGACCTGAAGTGGGTCTGAAAAGTGTTGAGAGTTAATAAGATTTGTGTCAGTGTTGCGTCACGTTCAGCAGCGGCAGCTCTTAAAGAAATGATAGCCAAAATAACCTATAATAACCAGCTGCTGTGATGTCTATTAATCAAAGGACAGGTAAAAAGGGGATAGCTTAATGGATTAATATATATTCAATTTAAAATGTGTCTGATAACTTTTCAATTCCTGTATATTTCTGCTAAAGTGCACAAGTAAATATGACATTTATTATAATGGGTTATGTGAAGATTGTTTTAAGTTCACTTAAATTAAAAGTTCTTTTTCTTAAGTCTAAATGTTAAAATTGATAGCTTTACATGCTTTTGTTGGAGACTATATGGTCAATGGTTACATTTTTTTTTGGGAGGGGGGACAATTTTATAAAGAAATCAGTATCGGTATTATTATGGTTTTATGTGAAGTTTGTTTGGTTTAATTGTTTTATGAGATATCTTTGTAATGTTTATTGGCTATTCAATGATTAAATAGCTACTAGGGGAAAAAACAATTCCAGAGACAGAGTAATGCTGGCCTTCAGTCACAAAAAAAGATGCTATTATACAAATGTAAATGTAATAAAAATGTCTTTATGTTGTTTGTACATAAATGTAATGTTTGAATGTGAAATTATTGCAATATAAAAATATATTATAAAACGTTACTGTAAGTCGGAATTATTCACCATTAATTTCCGAAAAATATGCGATTAATTCGTTTTTTTTTTTTTTTTTTTTTAATCGATTAGTAATTACATGAATACTGACATTCTTGAAGCAAAGAATCGTAGATCGCTACACAGATAAAGTCTGACATCTAGTGGACAATCTAAAGTAAGTAGGATCTTGATTGAATAATAAAAACAATTTAAAGAAGCAAATGGTGTTTTAATACATGAACTTCTTGACCTGAAAATAAGATTCCCTGCTTTGTCACATTTCCAGGCCTTTATCAAAGCAAAGTCGCCCCTGATGGCCTTTTCCATGACATAATGTCTGCCATTAAACTCTTGAACCTGGAACAAACAATCAAAAGACAAGAGCTTAGATATATGTATGTAATTTTTTATAGGTTTTGACAGTGTTATGCCTCACTATACCTCTCTGCTTTGACTTGCAATAGCAACGCTGCCATCTTTGTTGTATTTTATGGGTGATCCACCCTCCTGGATCAGAGTGCCAAACCCAGTGGGAGTAAAAAATGCTGGGATGCCTGCACCGCCAGCTCGTATCCTCTCTGCTAGTGTGCCCTGGGGTAGAATCCAATCAGTCAAACAGTAATTTTTACAACCCATGGTTGTAACTTTTAACATAATGTACTTCTGAGTGAAAAATACATTTAGTGTTGAATTTTGAAGATTGTTTGTTACACACAACAAATCTGAATGCATGTATGCTAAAGCAGTACCTAAAAGGCTATTTTAGGAACACACCACTTAAAAAAAAAAAAAAGCCTAATTTTCAAAACAGTTGAGTTTTACCTTTTTAGAATCCATTCAGCTGATCTCCGTGTCTGGCGATAGCACTTTTAGCATAGCTTAGCACAGATCATTGAATCTGATTAGTCCAGTAGCATCTGGCTCAAAAATGACCAGAGTTTTGATATTTTTCTATTTAAAACTTTACTCTTCTATAGTAAGACTGACGTAAAATTAAAAGCTGATATAATCTCAATGCTGCTGGCCTAATCAGATTCAATGAAATATGCTAAGCTACAGCTAAAAGTACTACCGCCAGATCCAGAGATCAGCTAAATGGATTCCAAAGTTTTAAAACTCAATTGGAGTTGGAAAATGTGCCTACTTTAAAAAAAAAAAGTGGCGTGTTCCTTTAAAGTCAAGCAGGAGAAAAAAAACAATCAAACTAGACATAGAGCATGCAAACTGCAATGATCTACCTGAGGAGTAAGCTCTAATTCCAGCTCGCCTGATAGATATTGCCTCTCAAACTCAGCGTTTTCCCCAACGTACGAGGATATCATGCGTTTTATCTGTTTGGTTTTCAGAAGCATTCCCAGGCCAAAGTTATCAACCCTGTCATCAGAAACAATCATGCAGTTAGTTAGTCACACAAGAACTCACATTATACTCTGGTGTTCCTTCAAGCCTTGATTGTTGAGGGCCCCTTCCCTTTTTCCTTCTTTCCTGCCCCTTGACCCCCATCAGACTATTTCCCAGTATTTTTGAGTCTTTAAGGGTACATGACAGGAACCCGTTGTAAACATCCCAGTGAGTTCATCTACATTAGGGAATTCTCTGGAACCACTGTGTCCCTTCACTCACTTTACGTACATGTTAATTAGAAATCTATCTTACCCAGCATTGTTGCTCACGGCCGTGATTTCTTTTACTCCTGTTTTCAACAGGCCACTGATTAAATTCTCCGGGATCCCACACAAACCAAAGCCTGAGACAGAAAGGGGGAAATTAGGCATTATCATTTTGTCCCCGCTTGGGGACACATTATGTTCTACAGCAAAGGATATCAGTGCAGGAAATACCACTTAGCTGTATGAATAACTTATCAGATAGGACTGCATCCTAGCTGTGCAGAACTACATGTATAGAGGCCACATTCAGTGAGGCACATGTTTTGATAAGTTCCTCCTTATACCTCCGACAAGAAGCATGGAGCCATTAGGAATGTCTCTGAGAGCCTCTGTGGGGTCCGAATAAAAACACGCGCTCCATGACTGGGAGGTTGAGAAATGAGAGCTGTTGAATTCCTGTGGAGTAATATGACAGGGAGAGCATGACATACTTTTAGGCACAATTAAAGTGAAAATGCTTGTTCCCAGCTAACCAAGAACATTCTCAAAACTAAGGTTCTAGAATATAAAATTATTTTTCATTCAGAGTTATGTGTTCAGAGTCAGTGATTTCAAAACATTTAACATTTAACAATAACATTTTCAAAACATAACTGGAATGCTTGCAAGACATTTTTTTAACATGCATATTATACAAATTTTTGTCTTATTCTTTCATAAAATAATCTTTACAAACAACAAAGTATTTGGAAGTGAATTATAAAATACCACACATATTTATTTCAATGTTTTGGCACTTTAAAAAAGAATTGCATTTATAAAAGGAAGAAAATCAATGTGTATTGTGATTGTTTTAATTGTAAATAAAACGTGCAGAATGCCAAGATTCATGCGTCACAAACAACCTGACAGTGCAATGTGCACACGTGGACTGATATTCTGAGCAAACATCATTGCTATTCAAACAGTACATCAATTCAACAAGATTTGCTCATATTAAAGCTGTTTTTTACATTGTTATTTAAAAATCTGTTCCTTTGTATGTGGAAAGTATGTTACTTTACAAAGCTATTTGTTCAAATGATTGATTTGTATCTGTGATAACTGATTTGAGAACAAATAATCTTTAGAAACAAAGATTAATCAAGGATTGTCATATATATTTTAGTCCATTAAAGCATTACATGTAATACTCATAAACATCAATGAATTCAAATGATTTGTCTGAAACCTAAAATAATGCAATTATATTAACAATGTTTTACTTCAAGGACCCTAAATGTAACTGTTACTTACCTTACCGTGATGATAAATGCATCCCTGTTGTGTTAATGATATTAGTCTGCCTCTGAGAAGAGCATCTGACCTAGATAGAAATCTCTGAAAAGACATTTTCAAAACAACTTAAACTTTTTACAGGAAAGTAATCACTGTCTACCACAGAACCTGGATCAATCCTGCTCTGTTTTAAAATAGGGCAAAGGGCGGGTTTTCAGGGGGTTCAAGGGAAATTTAAAGAGTACTTTTGTACTGTGTCATTATAGATCAATTCCTCCCCCCTCACCCCCTCCATACTGGCAATACACCCATAGAAGCTAAATAAATTATACAAAATCATGAAGAAAAAAGATACGTATTACAGATATTGTTATTGAAGGTGGAAAAGTATTGCAAATGATTAAGATATGTAATTAAGAATTGGTCGACTAATGTATGTCATATCGATGTGACTTGCTGTACAAATGTTTCCTCTGCAAAGACAAAGTATGACAGTTTTTTTTTTCTCCCATAATTGTAAGGGCTTTGAATGTTGGGGATTTTCTGTAAAAGTATAAAAATCATAAATAAAAAGTTACAAAATAAAGCATCTGAATCAACAACCCTCTCAACCCTCAGTGTCCATGAGGTCAGTATACAGCGTGAGGTCGAGGGAAGAAGTTATAAGAGCTACAAGAGCACACTTAATAAATTTTTACATGCCATATATAAGACCAGGGTTAAAAGTCATTCTCTTCTGAGAAGTTTGACAGCTGTTGAGAAACCCAGCACAATTGGAGTGGAACGGACACTGGACACCACAGACACATTCATCCTGAGGTTTCTGAGAGTTTAATAGTGGATCATGAAATTTTCCTCTAAATGTATATAATTACTCGAAAATAAGCCAGAATGAGATTTATAATACCTTCTAAATGTTTTCTTCACCTCTCATTAGGCTGAATACATGAACATAAATAGGCTATGACTCATATACATTCATGTTCATGTATTTAGTCTAATGTTTGGTGTGTAATGTGAGCCTTGGGTACATGATTTTGTAGGCTATATGGTTTCAAACACCAAACTGAAAACCTTGCAATATTCTTTAGCAATTTTGTTTTCCACACTAAAATGCCAATGCCAATATTTTTGTATTAGCTGCTGGACAGACAAACAAACACGAAAATCATATTTATTTATATTTTATACATTTCTAATGGAAATTTGGAAATTTAAATTTGGGTACAGTTTCTGTAGGCTCATCTTTCTAAAATTTAATGTTAAAAGGTTGCTAACAGACCTGTGATAATTTAAAAAAAAAAATAGCATCTTATTTTCATGTCTATTTTATAGGAATGACCAAAAGTGTTTTTGTAGACAAGATGACTTTCACTGTAGTAAAAAGTATAACAACTTATATAAAATACTTCGTCCCACAATCTTCTGTTAAATGTTTCTTGTTGAGTCTGAACGGTAACGTTGTACTGCAAGACCCCACAAACACGTGCCCCACTCCAGTCACGTGTACCTATTCAGCTCTGCATTGTTTATATGTATGCGCCTATATATGGAGTGCAAAGCACCACAAAATCATAACCGTTAATGAGAACGTTTCAACGGCTTCTTGAAAACCCAATTGCACAGCTCTGAATCTGAAAATGACTTTAAATACCCCCAGCTTTAGAGGGAGAAGAAATTAATCTCAGCTCTAACCGCAAAGCTCGATTGCTATGTTCCGCTATATTCTTCTAACAGTTTCAGATCAGCACGCAGGCGAACAGTGGTGTACAGACATAAATAACACGCGTGCCATTTTTCCTAAAGGCTAGTTGTGGGAAAACACTATGACGCTTGTTAGGGCGGAGTCCCGTGTAGGCTACATTTATTTTTTTGGCGTGTGAAACTCTGCATGCAGTAAACCGATTAAGAGTGTCTTGCTGTATAAGGTTTAGTTATAAGCTCCCTACGCAGGGTGCTTCAAGGAAAAGTGGCGCCTTTCTTCGAATGTACCCTAGAAAAAAAACTAGTGCGGATGCTGGAGCCAGTCTGATATAAAGCGGGTAAACTGAGGTCCTGTCACAACCACGTTTTAGACAAATCGGTAGAAGTGAAAAGAGGTGATGCCTTTATGATGCATTTTCCTTAAACGTTGACAGAAGATATAAATTTAACCAAAGTGTGCGAGCATCATACGAAGACGTTAAGCTTCCCTGAGGAATACCTTCATAGAAGTTAAGGATTTACAACTCTGAGTCGAACTCTTGGTGAAGGTGAGTTCAGTGTACTCAGACGAACGTGGGATTTATTCTGTTATCTTCCGATTTTGAGCACCGGTTGCTTTTGATCGAAAGCCAAAAAGCATGTAAATAGAGACACATCACGTAAACTTTTTCATTTTAATAATGCATGCATATTTTAAGGCATATCCTGTATTTCCTTTAGGAATAACACTTATTTGTTTACTTTTATCGGTGTTTATGCGTGCATTGTAGGTTCATCATGTCACTGCTTAAAGATTTTCGCGTCATATTGTGGCCAGATGTGGATAATTAGTCTATGTTCAATATGTTTTGGTTAAATATTGCAAGAGTAACTAAATATCAGCATGCATGTCCTCTTCGGCATCGTTACGAGTGTGATATTGCTTTTATACAGTTCTATGAAAAAAAGTGCTTCTTATTGAGTATCATTGATTTAATGTATTCTGCCCATTTTTTATATAATGTGGGGAAAAACTGTTTCAGAAGAAACCAAGCTTTCAGAGTCAGCGAGCAACACGTGAACTAAAAGCAGGACTGGAATCCTTGTATGAGTGGAGTGGAGGGACAGAGATCTCCACTGCTCCATTTTTAGGGACTCTTCCCTATGCCCCGATCTCTTCGAAGGGTTTACCCTCCAAAGTGAGATATACAAAGGGTACATCTTCTGCATCATCTTTCTCGGGAGTGAGTTGTCCAGCTGTTGAACTCTTTGACATCCTCCTGTCCTATAAAGAGGCCAGTTTTGAGAAACGGTTCTTCAGTATGATTGCTTTTACTTTAAAATGCCTTTTTGGAGATAGAACTATTATTTTCCGAACACAACCTTCCTCTGCCTTTCGGACAACCTTCAGCTCCATTACGGAATTTCCAATTCGCTCCCCCCAAGAACACTGACAGAAATCCTGAAATAAACAACAAAGTTTCTACAAACCTGCTACTTGCTGGAGACACAATTAAACATGACGTTATTTACATGAAAAAATACATATGTTCACACGCTTGTTCCTCGCTCTACATCAGCGCGTCTACAAATGGAGAAAAGTCCCAGTGGACGGATTGTTTAGTGCCACTCTACATTTATTTGACATGTACTGCTGAAATACTTGGACACAATTTACAATGGCTGTTTTGTCTTTTCTTTGATAGACAGTAACTTGTGGTATTGTGGTGTGTAGTTGAACTGTCACTTTAAATAATAAAGGTTCTCAGACTCCTTTCAGGAAGCTCCATATCAAACACACAGCACTTCTGTTATGAACTTCCTAATTATATGCTTTGACATTGCAGAACAGGCTGTACCCATTTTATCAAGGACCAAGCCCTTCACCCTCAGTGAGAGTGTGTTATCTCTGTACTGCTGCACCGGGTGCGAAGGCCATTTAAATCTAATATAGAAGGGTTGTGATCCGCATGCAGCTGAAGTGCAGAGTCAATAGATGGATTTCTGAGAAGATGTGTCCTGAGAAGATGTTTTCCAGAAGCAGATTGGAGCGAAGCCATGTTGCAGTGAGGATATATTTCACAATAACTGGCTAGAGCCTTTGGCTTAAAATGGATGTCAGAGGACTGTGTTTACTGTGATTTCGTAATCCTGTCAGTATCATGGACTGATTGCTTTCTACAATGAAAGAAATGAATTTATTTCCTTGTTTATTCAGATAGAAAGGAAATGGCCTAGTGGAGATTGAACTGAATTAGAGTAAAGATGCATGAGGATTTACGACTATTAGCTAGTGGTTTAGTTTTTCGCCGTGCTGTTTGTTAACTCATTTCATAATGGACCTTATCTTGGTTTTCACAGGGATTATATCATGGAAACCATCCTGCTCGTCTATATCTTGTTGACCTGTGCTGTAGCAACACAAAGTGTGCCACCTACAAGACAAGGTTTGCTGCTTTTTTTAATATATATATATATATATATATATATATATATATGAATAAAATAATGTTTTGCCCTAAACCAACATATTTTTACTCTAGCCTTTTGTACAACAGTTTTGACAAACATCAAGAAAACAGGATGTTTTTTTTTCAGGAACCCACCCTCTCTTATTGGGTGGTTGGGGGGAGGAAGGGGGGCTATTGTGAAACACTAAGGTAGCTCCTTAGCTTTATGCAAATATCTAGAGAGTACATAAGAAATAAAATATACCTATAAGTAAAACACATTTTTAATGACAACTCCAAATGCAGGGTACTTAATCTATAGTTAAAACAATTAAAGAATGAATCAAAAGCCCACAGATAAAATATCAGATAGCTAAAATCTAGGACCAAGATTTTTCCTGGCTTTTAAGGTGGAATTAATGAACTGTACTGCTCAATTGAATTTCAGCTTTTACTGCCATACTCCCATTCTTTACAATTTCTAAATGCTTTCATTTTAAAGTAAGTACTGTCTTTTGTACGGTTCTGTCCATTATGAGCTCAATCAGATGTGATGTTTTCTATAAAAGGAGATGCAGTAAGTGGGAGGTAGGTCGTGCATTTTGCTATATGAAATGAATCGTGACATTTTATTGCAAGTGCTACTTGAGCTATACGTTAGTTTCTATGGGAACAGAAATGACAGCTTTGATTCCTTCCCATCCTTTGCCAGGCGGATTATTAATAAAATAAATAAAAATTGCATATGTATTTAGCTACATGGCCAATTTATTGCACAGAAAATATTAATAAGCAAGGTAATTTGTCATTTTAAATATTAAAAAGTGGTAAAACCACTGACCTATATAGAGAACTGGATATCTCATGACATCATAGAAGTGAAGCCACCTCGCCGCCATATTGCTATTGCCTAGTATTTGCAAACATTCTATTGAATGAATAGGAAATAATACGACTTTAATGCGAAAACATCACCTAACAAGTCA
>JAUYWG010000059.1:8343462-8357910 GCA_034779775.1 Enteromius afrohamiltoni | reverse complement strand
AGTTTTAGCAGTATTGCTGCCTAAATGCTGTCAGCTCGGAGAGATCCTTTCAGAGAGCTTGCAGGCAGTAACGCTGCACTGCCACTCGAATGCTTCTACATGCGAAAAATGCCAGCACACATTTCCAGGAAAACACAGCTGACAGTTATAGCCCGACTGGGATTTATGTTACATCCTGTTAGTCCAAAGCTGGTTTAAATTGAAGGACATTCACTGAGCATTTACTCATTTTCAGAATATTATTCTAGCTGTAAAACATTTGATCATTCTCAGCTATGCTTGAATAACAATTTCAACTTTATTCCTTACCATTGATAATTGTTCATAAAATATGAAGCTGTAGAATATAAAATGAAATTATTGATGTTGTGTTTATATGTCTTTTGAAGTATTTCTCTTGGTTTAAATGCAGCAGATGCATTCACACGTTATTATACAGTCTTCAATGACATTCCTGATATTTTGTTCTGGTTCATTAGACTTCTTGGAAGCATGCCTTAAAGCAAGTATGTTCAATTCCAGCAAGTCTTTACATATTTTCTTCACCTCTTTTGCAGGTCAGACTTCAACAAAGCCTCACCTGACTGGCTGCTTTTCTCGAGAGCTGATCACTTTCCATTGTCAGTGGGAGACTGGACCCCTCCAGAACCACACGGATCTCGAGAATCCGAGACTTTTCTACATATTAGAAAAGTAATTAATAACACATAACACCATAGAATAAAATTCATTATTGATACATAAAAAAGCACAATCTTAAGTATTATTTGTCAACGAAATTCTTTTCTACCTGCAAGTAAAGCCTACTTAACCATCACTAATTTCCCACATGTCTGCAGGGATTCTAAGAAATGGATGGAATGTCCAAGTTACAGTTCTATAAGGAAAAATGAATGCTACTTTGATTCCAGTAACACCATTATATGGTTCCCTTATGTGGTCCAGCTGCGTTCACACTCTCTTGACGTTGTTTATGATGAAATGTCCTTTAACGTAGAGGACATTGGTAAGCCATGTTGAAACACAAACCCTGCCACTTTGCCTTTTCTTTTCTGGCGTGCTTTCAAGTATGCGGTCCCTTGTAGAAAAACTATTTATAAAATATTTTCACAGATTTTTAAATATTTCAGAATACAGTGGGGCAAAAAAGTATTTAGTCAGCCACCAATTGTGCAAGTTCTCCCGCTTAAAAAGATGAGAGAGGCCTGTAATTTTCATCATAGGTATACCTCAACTATGAGAGACAAAATGAGAAAAAAAATCCAGAAAATCACATTGTAGGATTTTTAAAGAATTTATTTGCAAATTATGGTGGAAAATAAGTATTTGGTCAATAACAAAAGTTAATCTCAATACTTTGTTATGTACCCTTTGTTGGCAATGACAGAGGTTAAACGTTTACATTAAGTCTTCACAAGGTGTTCACACACTGTTGCTGTTTTTTTGTCCCATTCCTACATGCAGATCTCCTCTAGAGCAGTAATGTTTTGGGGCTGTCGCTGGGCAACAGGGACTTTTAACTCCCTCTAAAGATTTTATATGGGGTTGAGATCGGGAAACTGGCTAGGCCACTCCATGACCTTGAAATGCTTCTTATGAAGCCACTTCTTCGTTGCCCGGGCGGTGTGTTGGGGATCATTGTCATGCTGAAAGACCCAGCCATGTTTCATCTTCAATGCCCTTGCTGATGGAAGAATGTTTTCACTCAGAATCCCACCATACATGGCTCCATTCTTTATTTCGTTTACAAGGATCAGTCGTCCTGGACCCTTTGCAGAAAAACAGCCCCAAAGCATAATGTTTCCATCCCCATGCTTCACAGTAGGTGTGGTGTTCTTTGGATGCAACACAGCAAATGTCTTCTCCAAACCCGACTAGTTGAGTTTTTACCAAAAGGTTCAAAGTTTTGGTTTCATCAGACCATATGGCATTCTCCCAATCCTCTTCTGGATCATTCTGAATGCTCTCTAGCAAACTTCAGACGGGCCTGGACATGTACTGGTTTAAGCAGGGGGACACGTCTGCCACTGCAGGATTTGAGTCCCTGGCAGGGCAGTGTGTTACTGATGGTAGCATTTGTTACTTTGGAACCTGCTCTCTGCAGGTCATTCATTAGGTCCCCCGTGTGGTTCTGGGATTTTAGTTCACAGTTCTTGTGATCATTTTGACCCCACAGGGCCATTTTGTCTCTCATAGTTGAGGTATACCTATGATGAAAATTATAGGCCTCTCGTCTTTTTTTATACTTTGTACGACAATGTGCTATTGCCCTACACCTAAACCTACCACTTACAGGAAACTGAGCATTTTTAGATTTTCATTCACTGTGTCCTCATAAACCACATAAACATGCACACATACATACATAGTGCTGTATACTGTAGAATGATGCCCTCTAAAATACTAAGCATTCCCACCCTCCTTTCAGAAAACTAAATCACTTTTTCCATAGCATTAATGTGCAGAATAGGTTTAAGCATGTATTCATTGGTGTTAATTTTTTTTCTCAGTATTTCCAGACCCACCGGTAAGACTGAACTGGACTCTTTTGAGCATGGGCTCATCTGGTTCAATCTATGATGTGGTTGTGAGTTGGGATCCACCCCCATCTGCTGCAGAGAATCTTAAGACCGGGTGGATCTTGCTGGTATACGAGACACAGTACAGAGAAAAGGGTTCAGACCAGTGGAACTCAGTAAGTCTCATGCAACGTTGTGCAATCAGCACAGTCAAATGTTTCTCTGAAGCTTTATTAAAAATGATTTCTAAGAACACTTATGAGTCATTGCATTTGATTCACCATGGTGAAGATTATGACCTGGATTTTGCAGCCATAATTAGACCATGTTTGGAGCTCATTATTTTCAAGGTTGGAGCGTTATTATGTGCGTAATCCTTGTTTGTCTCTCTACAGCTGGATAACGGCAAAGAGACGCAGGCTTACATCTATGCTCTGTGCAGCAACACTGAATACGAAGTCAGAGTCAGGTCAAAAATGAGAGGCTACAACTTTGGTGTCTTCAGTGACTCCATCTTTATACTCATTTCAAATAAAGGTCTGATTTAAGATCTACCTGTCTGTAGATTTTGTTAGGAAGTTAACTTAATTTTGCAATGATGTTTTGAATTTCCGGTTTCAATTTCAGAATCAAGAATTCCTATTACAGCTGTGCTGGTCTTTGCTGCTGTTGGTATTGCGATTATTCTCATGCTGGTTGCAGTTTCACGTCAACAAAAGTAAGTACCTGCTCTGTTATATAACAGCATTAAGGCAAACTGTCAGCATTGTTCAATTGTATTACGCCTCCCCCCCCCGGGTTGCCAGTTGGCGGAAAACACGGCACATTTAATTTCAGTCATGGAACCTGGCAAACAAACCGGGTCAATTCCTGTTGGTGTTGTCAGCAACCTGCAAGTCTGAGGAGGAGGGGCAGGGCAAAAAAAAGCCTCCAATATTTTACATTTTGATTGCAATACCTATGCAATCACTAAGTCAACCATACATACAGAACCTTTAATGTTCTACCTCATTGCAGGATATATTAGTGCTGTCCAATGATTAAAATTAAATATTTTCCTCATGTTTCAAACCACAATGAAAATTGTGTCACTTCCCCCCATGCGGTTCCAAACCCGTAAAAGTTTTGTTTGTCTTTGGAACACAATTTAGGATATTTTGGGACGCTTGCGACTGTCCCATTGACTGCCAAGTAAACTGTCAAGGCCCAGAAAAATATCACAGCTGACACAAAACGGCATACTCTATTTATGTCCAGCTGATACTTTCCAAAATGCCACTACAGTGATGCGCAGGAGACACAGAGGAGATGAATTGTTGAAAAAAATCATAATTTTTTTTACTTTCTACACATAAAGCAATCTTGACGCTTGATAATGCTACGGTTGAACCAGGGATGGCAGATGGAGCATTCTGACGATGACTTTTATACTTTTCTGGACCATGGTAATTTAATTTACTTGGCAGCCACAGGAATCACAAGTCTCCTGGTTTTCATCCAAAATATACTCACACATCAAACATACAGTGTATATTTTTTACACTGTAAACTAAAACATTTATTTTGGATGTGATTTTAACAGCACTAATTATAGCTTAAACTTCATTGTGGCTTGTTGTAGGTTAATGGTGATTTTCCTGCCGCCAGTACCTGGACCAAAAATAAAAGGAATTGACCCTGTGCTTTTACAGGTATTTGATTCACATCAATTTTTGTAGAACTTTGAGGGTGTTTTCCTACAAATTAAAGCTTATTTATTATATTTGGTTTGTTTCTTCACAGAAGGGTCAGCTAACTGAATTCACGTCAATCTTAGGCACCCACCCTGGCTTGCGGCCAGAACTATACAGCAACGATCAATGGGTAGAGTTCATAGAGGTTGACATCGATGAGCCGCACGAGAGCCAGGAGGAGCTCCTTATTGCCGATTCTCCAGTCTCTGACTCTCCTCAAATGTCCAGTAGTTTCAGGGATGATGACTCTGGTCGGGCTAGCTGCTGTGATCCAGATTTATCAGATCATGATCAAACGGATCTGAATCACGCTTCAACCAGCAGCCATGATGGTTTCCACCCACTGTCACGTGCACATTCTGGGTCACCGCAAACAGCAGCCTTCTCTCCACAAGATGCTTCTTGGTCAAACAGTCTTTACTCACAGGTTAGGGACATCACTCATCATGGTGAAGTTGTTCTTTCTCCTGAAGAGCAAGAAACAATGGCCCTGAAGGATAAAAACCACAATAAAGGGAAAGAAATCCAACAGTTGGTGGTGATCCCTGACGAAAGAGGCTACACCTCTGAGTTTGTTGCCAGCACAATAAGCGCCCACCACAATAAACCAAACCCATCGACAGATCAATTACAGAGTCAAGAACAACACGGTGCATTCAGAGACCTTAAAAACCTGAGCACTGAGACAGTTACGTCCCCTCAGTCCACTGCATTTCCCATCCTTGCAAAGCCTACAAGTCCAGAGTACACCATGGTAGATGGCGTGGACTGGAAAAACAGTCTCCTCCTGAAACCAAATACACCAGCCGCCCAACAGAAGGCAGCAGTGAAGACTTTGCCCACTACTGAAGGGTACTTGACTCCTGACCTACTCGACAACATTACACCTTAGCTAAAAGTGGAGTACGCTTGCTCTTTGTGAGATATCTGACAAGGTTAGCCAACACCAGACAAGATGTGTGATCCATGAGAAGGAAATTTTGAAACCAACAAGTTGTCAAGCGTTCTCCAGTGGAATGTATGTCATGAAACAGATCTATTGGCAAACTAATAAATGGCTGTATTAGGCCTGGAGCTTTTCCTGTATTCTCCTAATTTGGAGGGTTAACAGCTTCAGGGTTTAGTTTGAACAGATATGAAGCAGGATATTAACCGGCTGTTTACTGTCATAAAAAGATAACAACTGATATGTTATGCTCTCATATAACAGCTACATTTCTATATTACAGCTCCAGGTTAAGTATTGTTTTCAGTGAACTAACTGTGTTTTCTGTGTCAGCTGTTTAAGTGCCTACTTTAGAATGTATTTTAATTTCAGTGTTACAAATAGTTTAAGTGAAACTATAGTTTGTGAACTGTTACTTGTCTTCAGTGTCAATTTTTCTTCCACAAAAAACCAGGTCAATATTTACAAGCTTTGTTTTAGTTTTTTTCCCCCCCTGCAGGGTTGTCTACATTACAAAGCTTTAGCCTTGGTTCAGTATTGTTTATCTGTGCATGATGAATGTTCTTAAGCTATAATGTGTACAGCAAATACGAGGTATCTCTGAATAAATGGCAGCAATGAACTCAGAAATACTGGTTTTGCACTCTGTCACCTGCCACTCCCGTTATAATACCACCAGGGGTCACGTGATTGATATTTCGAAGAAAGATCAGCAAGGACTTTCCAACTAACATTACTGGTTTCCCGCGTGTTCCTATTCAGAGTTGTTGAAAAAACATACCGTGAATATCTGTTTAGAAAGTAGTTTAACATACTTTATTTATTATATTTAAAAGCGAGGAAGCGTCAGATATTTATAACTTGTTGTCTAGTTAACGTTAGACTAGACAAGATGAAGAAGCTTACTGCCGTCGACTTGACTAAACTTGTCAAAGATTTTATCCAAGTGGAGCATGTAAGGCCTTGTATATTGTATATAATGTATATTCAAGAGATTAAAAGAGCCTTGTGAGGAACGTGGTGTTATAAACGCTCGGTGAGTTTGTTCTGAGGTAATTAACGTTAACAGTTAAATGACTGTTTTGTATGATTCAGAAAATTACGGAGATAAAAGGGGAAAATAACACTCTTGAAATACAGCTGGAGGAGACTAGCAGACTTCTAAAAGTCGCACAGAACAAGGAGAAACAGTTAATTGAAGGTAGGACAATTATGAGGTAAAAAAAAAAAAAGTTACCACAAAAAATGGTTCTCGGCTGCCATCTAGCGGTGTATTTGCAGAAATGTTAAAGGTTTACAATTAGTTTTTCTATTACGTATACAGTATAATGCTGTTTCAACGTGACTTTATTTTCTTCACAGAGCGAGATGGACTTTTAGAAACTGTCAAAGGTCTGCAACAAACCTTACATCAACAGTGCGACCTCAGAGGTAGACGAATGATTAACTCGAACTGTTCGCTTCATATCATTTATTTCCCCGTCCCAATACTAATTGGCTATTCACAACTCTAGTTGAAAATGAAAGGCTGAAAAATGCAGCTCTTCTGATGAAGAAAGAAAACGAAGCTCAATTAAAGGTTGGTTATAGATTGGCTTACTGTCATTATATCATAATAATGCACTGATGTCAGATGTTTCTCTTGGGCTCTTGTTCTTTTGGGCCACTATTGCTTCTTCAAAATGTAAACTTTCCTCTTACCGTTCAGTTCCTTCTCCATCCAAATGCAGCCACCGGACCTCTGCTCTTCCACTTCTTTACAAACCCCCGAAAAGCACCACATATCTGATTTGGATGAGCTGAAAATGTATTCAAAATGTGTAATTGAAAGCTTTTTAAGAATGTCAACAAGTCATGAATTCGTGTTACTTTATAAGTAATGAATGAAGAATGAAAGTAAAATCATGACGTAATGATACATTAACAACTCATGAATTCATGAGGTGACAGCTGCAGGTGGCAAATCTATAAACAATTTAGTGCCATTGAAGCATGTTTGATTTAGGTTCCCACAAATTGTTAATTAATGCATTAACTAACTATGCATGTAATTAAGGTGGCGTTATTCATGCAGTAATGCATGTCGTAGTTAAGTTGATTAATAGATGCCTTAACTTCTCATAAGTTTATAGTTTATAGATAATTATTGTACTGTTATTGTAAAGCGTTTCCAAATATATTGCTGATGGCATAAACCTAAAATGTAAGTCCCTGTACTCAACTCTGCCCCTGTGTGGTTGTAGGAAAGCAAAACTCAGCTTCAGAGGATGGCAGCTGAAATGAAATCCCTACAAGATCAACACCAGAGGGAGATAGAAGACTGTGATAGAGAAACAAAAAGGAAACGTGAGGGAGAATCACAACACTTTTTTGTACCACCCTTATCAACAGGAAGAAAAACTTTTTCTTTTTTTTGCAGTATTACACATTCAAAAAGAAAACATTACCATATTGTTTTTTAAAGTGGATGCTAAAGATACTGACCTGAAAGTGTCTCATGAGAGAAGTGAATGTGCTTTGGAGGAGTTGAGAAGGCAGATGAGAGAGAAGGAGAAAGAAATGCAAAGCCAAATCATTAAACTTCAAATGGAGGTAGAATTGAAGTTGTTTTGTAAATCAATTTAAATTGAATAACTTTGAACGCACTAAATGTTAGGTGAACCGCTTCATGTTTGTTTTATGTTTTACGGGCTGTGAAAATGTTTTCCTTTGCAGTTTGGCGCTAAGCTTGCAAGAGCCCAGAGCATGTCCACAAAGAGTCAGCCGCAGACACAAGCATCTGCTCCTCATCCACAGAATATCTTTAAAAGAGTGAGTCATACAGCAGCACTCATTTATCATGGCTTTGAAGAAAGCAAGGTTTCTGCTCACACCTTTAATTCTTTCTCTGTGTCGAATCATTCTGTTTGTGTCTCCAGAAGCTGCAGTTCATTCAGGAGGAGAAAAACAAAGAGATTGAGGCTCTGCGTCAGAGGGTGAGAGAGCTGGAACAACAGAGCCTTCACGGATTCATGGACTCCCGTCTGAAGAGGAGGAAAAACTAAGATTTTGATCTGATATGTGAGGGCCTTCATCCTGTTGTTTGACAGCTGTATTTATTTCCCTCATAATATGTACTAAATATTTTTCATTTAAGTTATTTTGTGTTCTTTATTTCAGTGTACGTGTTTATTACCTTTCCTCCATAATAAATGGACATTTCTGAACATACAGCTGTGAAGACTGCTATATGAGAGGTCATTCAGAGGGGAAGATTAGAGGGCAGGTGACGTGGACTTCCAGGAGATTACAGCTCAAGTGCTCTTTGCATTGGTTAGGGACACCTGTAAACACAACCGCCATTTTCCAGATAAAGCTTGTAATCTCATCAATAGAGACGGCTGGTAATTCGGTAGCTTCTTCAGGAACACACACATGCACATGCTCACAATACACTCTCATGACATCAAATACTGGGAAAATGCTGGTTCATTTAAGAGAATCAGAGCATTGAAATTAATCACTGCAAAGTACCGTTTTAATCAATCAGCAGCAGTTACAAAAATATATTTTAAATAATTTATTCCATGCAGACGTTATTGCATGCAACATTATCGGTGTTATTTTAGTAATATATAATTTAGTAAAACATAGTTTTATTAAGGCTGTCAAACGATTAATTGGTAAATTGCGTCCAAAATTAATCATTTGACAGCACTAGTTTTTATTGTTTTATTTTTTCAGATTTGATTTTGTCACATTGCTATGTGTGCTTGGTCATTTTTTTTTTTTTCAGCTTTAGTTCAGTTTTAGGTTATTTTAATACTTGTTAGATAAAAAATAAATAAACTGGTATCTAACTGTTACCAAATTATATAGATTTTTTTAATCTAATATTAATTTATTTTTTTTATCAGCTACCAAAAATGTTTTTTACTAGTTTTACTACTGTGCGGATGGGAATATAAACAGATATTATACATCAAAGATACCTCTACTGGCATGTTTCTTGACATCACAAACGGCACACATGCTCTCCAGAATGAGATTGTAATGTAAAGCTTTATCATTCACATTGAAACGCTGACAGACTAGCAATAATCATATCAGCCAAACCCCTTTATGTGTTAAGGGGGTCCTGCAGTAATCTCATTAGTAAAGCTGTTACATAACGTCTGATCCTACGCTGTATAGTCAGAGATCAGCCTCATTAAGATCACTGACGATCACGCCTCAAAGGTCTTTTGACCTCTTGTATGACTGTATCCCACCAGATCAAACATGACAATTTCTCCCACGAGTGCTTCAAAAGAATCAAAAGCGCACATGCTTGCTGGTTATTCACCCTCCTTTGGTTGCGGTTCTTGGCTTTTGTTCATCACAGGCATCGTCTAGGACAGCGGGGAGGATTAAGGTAACTCTAAATAAAGCTGGCAGATTAGGAAACATGATACTAGCATGTTCTCTTTCACTCTGGCAAAGTCGTGGATGGAGAGAGCTGAAGACTTCCCTGGAGACAGGAAGACTATCCAGGAGAAACCACATCAATGCTTTTTATTCCTGCAGTTGAGCTCAACTGAATGCCGGTCAGACCTTAGCAAGAACCTAATGTAACTGTTTAAGCTAATTAATATCGCTCAGTCTTTACAACATCGTTAAAACTTAAAAATATGAACATGTGGAGATATTCGTTGACTTCTAATCTGATAAAAACGAACAGCAGCCATGGATTGGTTTACTATAAGAGAACAGCGGTAAGATCATTTAATTTACATATGCTTATGTTATGCATAGATTTAGAATCAAAGTTCAGTTGATATGCTTGTAAACGTTTACAAAACACAGTATAACAGACAATTTAAATGATTAACAAGTACGTAAAACTATACTAATAAGAGTTCATATGAAATTTAATTATATGTTCACGCCAGCTAATAATGTTCATTAAAGAATTTATGCATTTACAGATATGTTGCTTAGTATGATTTTGAATGAATAGTTGACCAAAAAAGACATGTCTGTCATTATCTACTAACCGTCAAGTTGTTTCAACCTTGTATGAGTTTTCTTCTGTTGAACACAAATGCCTGTGTCCATAGACTTCCATGAAAATTATTGCTGATGACAGAATTTTACATTTGTCAGTTCAAGTTTAAAAATAGCAGATATTTTCACTGTTATCAACATGCAATGCATATGCTGTATATTCATTTCTATGTATGAATATGAATATTGTGAGTTGTAGTTATTATTTATCTGTTTTTCAGCCTTAAGCAGCTGCAAGATGCCTGCAAGGGCAAGTCAAATGTTACCACAGGTGCATCGGCACAACATTTACACTCTGACGGACAGCTCAGAATGTGGGTCAGAGACGGAAGAGGATGCAGACCCTTCCAAGCGCCTGACACCCCTGGAGAAGTTAACTCTGGAAATGTGCAATGATGAAGATACCATAAAAGAACTGACTGTGGGCAGAAGGGTGGGATTCTATAAAGTCCGTGGTCAGATCGGCTGTGGGAACTTTTCGAAGGTCAAACTGGCCGTCCATGCCCTCACCAAAGGTAGTGGAGATTTAGCATAATCTAAGTAGTTTTGAATAAACACTTGAGTTCTTGAGTCTAGGTCAGAATTAAGAGAGTAACAGGATTAATGTGTAATGACCTCATCCTGATTTTACTTCACATGCATGTCCTGCAGACAAGGTTGCCATTAAGATCATGGATAAGATGAGGCTCGATCTGCAGACTCAGCGGATGCTGTCCAGGGAGATATTAAACATGGAGAGCTTGTATCACCCAAACCTACTGCAACTCTATGAGGTGCTAGAGACGCCAAGCCGGTTGTATTTGGTTCTGGAGTTTGCTGGAGGGGGAGACCTCCACACCAGAATCAGCTCAGGAGGAAAAATCTCTGACCAAGAGAGCAAGATTGTATTTGCCCAAATCCTGTCAGCAGTCAAATACATGGTTAGACCTTCTATATTGACAATATATCACTTTAAAAAAATCTAGATGATAGAAAACCCACTAATAGTAAGTCGTAGTAGGTACACTAAAATTGTAAAACGCGTCAGTGACATGATGCTCGTTTTAACCTGAAATATTCATTAAAAACATGTAAAAATACAGTGCATTGTTTGGATACACCTCTTTCATGAACAGCACATTTCTGCAGGAAATTATTTAAAGTACAAAAGAAAAAAGTTAATTTTTGAAAACCATGGTTTACCCTTTTCACTAAAGAGCTTATTATTAATGTTTAGTATTTTATATTTATATTTAATTATTTCGTATTTTTAATTAAATTAATAATTCATAACATTTTGTAGGAACTATAGCTCATAATATAAATATATATATATTTATTATTTTTGCTTTCACTATAGGACGCGCACACACACACACACACACACACACACACATATATATATATATATATATAAATATAAAAGCTTTTCCAAACCATATAAAGCCAACAAAAACAATTAGATTATAGATTTTTAACAGATTTTTCACATTTTTGTATGTATACAGCGCTGGAAAAATTTATTCTTTAAACTGTTCATCTCACCAATACAAAACAATGCACATTTGTTTCATTTATTGTGAACTGAAGTCTGTGAAATATTAAGGATAGAAGGAACTTGATGCTCACTGAATCCTTGTGTCAGTAAAGCTAGGATTAAGACCTTTTTTCTTGATTTAAAACCTCTCTTTTCACTGGTTTTGGCATGTTTAGTGTTGATTTTTTTTTACCATCCAACTGGTCACACTGCAAGAAGATAGTGTTGATTACAGCAGTGCTTTTTATAAATTTCCCGTTAAATACAATTGGATTCAGGTGCTCACCAAATAAGTACCTCAATAAACAGAATGAAGTATGTTTGTGTAGAAATTTAACAAAGACTGGCATGAAATGATTGTCATACTCAGAGATACTGATTTAGAAGTAGTTTGCAGTGGTCTTTTATTTTTTTCCAGAGCTGTATGTCATTGACCCAAATAATTTGAATTACTGGCTAACAATGTTAAATTGATGACTTTTTCTTGAATTGCAATATCTGTGTTCATTTCAGCATGAGAACAACATCATCCATCGAGATCTGAAGGCTGAAAATGTACTTTACACAACCAATTCCTGCATAAAAGTGGCTGATTTTGGCTTCAGCAAGAGGGTCAACAATCGCAACCAAGCCCTAGACACCTTTTGCGGTTCTCCTCCTTATGCAGCTCCAGAACTCTTCAAAGATGAGTCTTACATCGGGCCACCTGTAGATGTGTGGGCAATGGGCATCCTACTTTTTTTCATGGTGACTGGCACATTGCCTTTCCGCGCCGACACTGTGGCCAAGTTGCGCCAAAGCGTGCTGGAGGGTGCCTACGTCCTGCCAACTTGGGTTTCAGCTCCATGTCAGCGGCTGATCAGAGGGCTCTTGAAGCCAGAGCCTTCGGAGCGATGCGCACTGGACCAGATGCTAGGCTGTGAGTGGCTTCTGCCAGTGGAACTCTTCCGGCCAGTTCCTCCCTTATACCAGCTCAACCCTGTCCATCTCATAGAGGCCAGCCCAGCGGAGTTAGACAGAGACCAGGAAGAGGTAAAAGGTATCCTGGAGAAACTGGGAGTCACTCCGGAACATATTCTCAATAACCAAGGAAAGCGCATACGCAGTCCTATTACAGGAGTTTACCGCATACTACTGCACAGAGTAAAAAGAAACAATGGAGCCGAGTCTGCACCTATAATCAGTGGAGTCGTGAAAGATCCTAAAAGAGACAGTCTACGTGCCTATAGGAACCTACGGCACTCCTCAAAACTGTGTGTGCTTTCTTAAAGGCATAGTTCCTCCCTTTTATTCAGTCTTTCTGACCGGACTTACAATGAAAGTCAAATAGGGTCCAGAGCAATACTGGACCACAATGACTTTCAGTGTATATGTGGAAAATAACACCGCAATATTTTCAAAATGTCTACTTTTTGAGTTTTACAGAATAAAGAAGGTACATGGGACAGCAAGAGTTTAAATAAAGGGTGAATAAAGTTTTTGCTATTGGGCAAACAAATCAGCCTAATACCATTGGAGTTGTGGCATTTTGCTGTTAATAGTCCAAATCAATGAGCCCCTATATACTAATTCTTATTAAAAGTACATTTAAAATAGTTTCAATAATTTTTAGTATCTACTTGCACAAGAAATTTTACTTTATTATCAGTGGCTTAACTTGTATGCAATATGTCTGTATTTCAGTCTGCCAGCTTTTGATTTTTTTTTGCAAATAAAAATGTATCCGTTTTTACTGCTCTCCTCTAATTTAGTTGTAGAAACTAAATAGCCCTACATGTTCAGTTTACAGGCTCTCTGTGCTTTCACTGAAGCCCCTCTCTCAACGCTGAGAGCTGCAGCAGTCCATGCAGAAGCCACGGGCGGTTTGTAAACAATACAGCAACTGACAGGGAGCCATACGAGCGCCAGCCCAACACTCACCGCCTTCACCTCCCATCTGCGCTGCTTGGCAGATGGAGTAGCGTCGTGGCTCAAACATCTGCCGAGGTAACAATGAGTTCCTTGTGCTGGTGCCCCCAATTTAACGGGACAACGGGATACTATTGTGCTGTAGCTATACACATGCAGATCAGCAGCGCCTGCAGATGGCAGCTGACACTGTACGCTGCCCCCAATCCAGAGTTACTTTAGGAAAGGCTATTGTTTACTATAGACGTCATTTTATGTTTAGAGAATAAAAATGAGGCTACGCGTGTAGCGAGTTCAAGATATATGACGACTGCTTTCAATACGCTTCTCGAGTGTTGTGTAGGAAATTGATGCACTTTGCAATGACGTATCAGCTCAACAAGTACAGGATATAAAACGACACAACTGTACATCCATCCCCCAGCGTCATATATACTGTACACCAGCTATGGCGTGTGATTGTGTTAAGAATGCAATGTGTTTTTGACATCTGCTGGATAGTGCACACATGACACAGTTGTTCATTTGAATACATTTATTGTTTTATGCATTATTGCTTCATTTCTACAATGCAAACGTCGTAACAGCATTTAAATATTTACTTACATTTTATATCAAATATTTCTAAAGTGAAACCTTTAGAGATTCTTAAGTTTTTTTTTTTTATCATATTATTTCTAAAGTGAAACCTTTAGAGATTTTTAAGTTATTTTTTTTTTTCTTCTTTTTTTCTCCTTTTCTGTCATATTAATATTTCTAAAGTGAAACCTTTAGAGAATAAGACAATTCTGGAAAGTGGAA
>JAUYWG010000059.1:8260731-8332540 GCA_034779775.1 Enteromius afrohamiltoni | reverse complement strand
CCCCCCCCCCCCCCCCGCGCCGGGGGGGGTTAGAACACAAAAGTGCACAGAGCCTCCTGTCAAAGGAAAAAAAAGGGAGAAAAAACTCCCCTCCCTTTGTTGAAGTTCTGAAAGAATGGCGTGGTCGCAGTGGCAGCTGCTGCGCCTGCACAGGACATTCGAGATGCCCCCTTTCATTAATACAAAGTCTGGAACCGGTGGGGGTATGTAGAGGACAAGGGGTTTTGAGGATTTGTGTTCAAAACCAAATGCACACTTTGGAGATACGACCATCTTGTGGCAGTAAAGGGAGGCAGGGGGAAGGTGTGGTGGTCTGACTGCTGAAGGAAAAAAAAAACTTTTAGAGATGACAGCCTTTAACGCCAGTATATCCATCACTTCACAAAAGAGTCCCACAGGGCGGCCATATGGGCAGAGGATCCTCATCTTTTGTCTAGAAATCACCGGTACCTTTTATCACAGCTTAAACAACCACTAAGTTTTCAGCAAACAAAAGACTTCATATTTGGCTTTGCAGGGGTATTTATGAATTGATTCCCCTTCAAAGCAAGTCGTGTGGAGTTTAAAAGCAGGCGCAGCTGTGCAGACTTGTTCTTAGGAACAGAACTTATTTCGCTTTTAACGACTTTAGCAGAATTTCAAGAATTTAAAAACAGATTGTGCTTAAAAAGACCGCTTCGGCGGAAATGGCTGCGGTACATTTGTTATGCATGCAACTTGCTTTGTTTTACAGAGAGCACGTTGAGAAGGAGCTACACAGTCGCTATTTTATGGGGAAAAAGTTCAAAGAGGCCTAAGACAATTAATCTAGAGAGCCTTGAAGAAGCTTGTCAGATCTGGTGCGCGTACAAACAGTAGTGATTAATGTATAATGGGCGCCCTCTTGTGGTGCTTATGTAAAGTACAGGGCTGCTTATTTTCAATGGCTTCTGTTTTCTGCACACCTTCTAATTTCAGTACAACGTGTATAAAAATACCTAATATAAAATGTTTTTATCTCGAGCAATGAGTGTTACATTTTAGCGGTTATTAGTTAATAGCGGAAATACTGCAAAAAAAAAAGAGAAAAAGGTAGGCCTATATCATGTTATTTTTTTATTATTGATATGCCAAATTTATATAATAATTTGTATTTGTTATGTAAATCCATTTTTCGTTTAAGCATTAAAATATAAAATATTTAATATTAAAATTAAGACTGTTGATCCAATAAAAAATACTCACACTATAAAATCTAAATCTCAAACAAATAAATAAATAAATATATATTTTTAGAGGCATTATATAATTATTTTCTTTTCCAAATAAACTAAAAGAAGACTGCTTATGCAACATAAATCCAATTCTGCAGTTTTATACTAGATAAGACGATATAACATTTACAAAACTCATCAAAACATTTATGTACATGTACTTATGTGCTTAATACTAAATTATACATAGGCTACCTAAATGCACAATTAAATTAAAAGCTGCTAAACCTTAGCTAAACCCTATAGCCCTATATGTTGTTAATTAGGCTAATATTACTCAATACTTCAATGTATAATTACACTTAAAAAAAAGGGCTCCTTAAAATAAAGTGTAATTTTTTTAAATTAACCTTATGGGAATCCAGTACAAATGTTGAATTCAATTTCTAGCTTTAAAAGATCTATCATGGGTTGCTGTCTCCACCTAGCGGTTACAAAAGCAACTACATCAACGAAGTAAAATGGTCTCAACAGGCTGTGTGGTCGTCTGGTCGAGCAAGCCTCAATAATTGCATGGTAGTCTAACTTAACTGCAGGTTTTATTATAGGCCAATATATATATATAAAACGCGGCAGCTAAACACACAGTTGCCTGGGACTGGATTATATAAGAAAAAACTTGTGTGAACAGATTACATCAGAGCTACCCTTCATTATTATTTTTTTTTGGCGAAGATTTTGGTATAAAATCCCAAATGCTAGTCCCAGTCAATTTGATCAATAAAATAAAATGTATATAGTTTTACAAGTCTGCAGCCAATGAAGTATATTAAAAATGACCTTAGCTCACACGATTCAATTCTTGCATCAGTGATTTGTGGCGTCATTAGTACAGTGGCGCATGGGATAAAGAGATTGTGTTTCTTTTAAACCAAATTACTAAACTAACTTAACAATCCTGGCCATGAGTCAACCCAAAATCCCCTACCAGCTCAGAAAGCTGTGCTCAGACTCCCTCCGAGGAGCAGCAGATCAAATGAATTCTTGTGGTGTGCTGTATTGAAGTTCAGTGTGGGAGTACACATGGACCACAGCTATCGTACCACTGCTGCCTGCTGAAAATTATCATCTTTCATTTCTGGATGACGTCGTCTATATAAAAATCTAATTTAGCGGTAAAGCTATGTTTGCTAGGCCCCTTGGACCATCAGACTTTACAAGGAAACAAAGAGCATCGGGAATGATGCGTGTCCAGATACAGTACGTATGACATCATAAATGAAGGTCTTGGCATTTCATGCATATTGCATGTGCAAATATTTTTTTCATGCATTTTCTTCCATTGGCGTGATTTCTGCTTTCATCTAGGCATGTTATTAAAAAAACAAGTTTTCCCCTGCATGTTGTCTCGTCTCATGACATTTACCTTTGAACAAAAGCGTAAGGCTGAAAGTACCACCTACATCAATGAGACATTGGGGCTCTGTTGCATCACTGAAGGCTATTTTTCGGAAATATAACAAGAGAAGTCTTGAATAAATAAAGCCTTAAAAGGAATATTCCAGCTTCAATACAAGATAAACTCAATCGAATTTGAGGGATAATGTTTATTACCACAAAACCATTTCCTCTTACCTTTGTTTCTATTAAAAAAAATGGGAAAATTGAGGTTATGAGAGGCCACACTTCAGCACTGAATAGGGCATATTTTATGCAAATGTTAAGCTTATAATTAATAAAACTGTAAAGTATAATTTTACTTTTAAAAAATCCCATTACCACTTAAATTGCACAGGTTCTGTCAAGAACTGGAGACGGTTCGCCCATTTTCTTGTTACTTTAGGGCTTTTAGGTGTTGCATTATCATGGCAACAAAGTTGTAAAGCCTGATGTAACTTTACACAGGAAAGTTAAAGCAATTTTCTTCGTACTGACATCATGTTTGAAGCAAGCACTGCAACATACAAATTTGCCCCATATTGCTCTGCAGTTCATTTTAGTGAACATAGAATTTCTTGAAAAGAATGGTTCGCTCTAAAATGACATTTGATGTAAACTGACATTTGTTTAGAACAGTTTTTGACTTGTTTAACTTGATCTGTGCATATTTCTCTCTTGACTCAGTTGAAGTGACTTTTTCACTGGAGAAAGCAATTAATCATATTTTAGCCAGGAGCAATGGTTTGAGTTTATAAAAGTTTTGCTGTAATGATGGATTTGTTTCTTAACCAGGTTTTTGCCTCACAAGATGTTAATTTTAGGAATGGTGTCAATTACTTGAACTCTCATACTGATGGCACACTTCTTCGCTGCAGAAGATCCATCGGTGAGCGAGTGATGTAATGTTACATTTCTCCAACAAACTCATTTACACCTTGGATGGCCAGAGGGCGAGTGCATTTGCAGGAAATTTTCATTTTTGTGTGACTATTACTTCATGGTGGACTTCTATTACTATTCAAGCAAAGTCAAATAACCGTGACTCTGCCTTTAGCACAGCAGGTTATCAAACTCACATCGCCTCCATGTAACAAAACACCCAAGACCTGCTGTTTAAATGATACCTTTCATCTGTATCTGAAATAAGTGTGATCTACGTCCAATACTTGTACATGTTACGCATAATCAAACAAATTAGCCCACGAGCAAACCCCTCTGAATGTCACGGCCATGCCAGATGCCTCAGTGGACCAACAGAAAATGATTATGCACATAATGTGAGCTAATAACGTTACCAGCAAATTATGCAAAGAGGGGGCTGGAAAAGCATCCGCTTCCTAAATGATGAAATAAATAAACCCTGATGAGTTCTTTCTGTCCTGAAGCGAGCGTCTGACATCACAGAGGTCAGGTTGTCTAATGAGGCAGTCAAAACGGCAGCGTTTATAAGCTTGATTAGAGGCATTTAAGAGTCAATGGTTCTGAACTGCAAGAAAAACTTAGATGAATGTTAATTTGATTTTCATAAGAGGCTTCTAGAAGCAGACGTTTGAAGCTCAAACTGATAAAAGGGAAAAAAAAAGCGCATTGACCTGTTGTGTAATCTGCAAATATTTTATGCAGCTTTAAAATTCAGCATTTGGAGGAAACTAATAAAGAGAAACTTAATAGCCTCATTTGTTTTTATGTGCTTGGTAAAATGATTCTCTATCAAACTTGCATATCAAACGATTCCATTGCCAGCTGAATTGTAACAATTCTGCTTTATCATCTTGTTTCTCCTAATTCATCAGTGCGCACTGAATACTGAGTTTGCCTGAGGAGTCGAGCATTAAAAACGCATTGCCATTATTCCCAACATTTTGCTTTGTTAATATATTCAAGGGCTCCGAGCGCTGCAATGTGTCATTGGTGATAAATGGTAGCAAAACAAATGCAAACTTGTTGCATATTTCATATTCCGATAAATGATATGCTGATGGTCCATTATTACCACGCTGAAATGCAGCCGTTCATTTACAGTGAGGAATGTTTTTAAACCCTGGCCATCATAAATTACACTCATTCACAAGCACATGTATGGGGGGTGGGGCGCGAGCAGGGGGGCTGTAATAAAATCCCAAATAAGAGTTTTTAGTCTTACGTTACATCAGAATTCTTAAGAGACCCTTAAGGCAATAAAGCTTTGAGTGTGAAATTTATTACCGCTCAACTTAAGTACATGTGAACATCTGTAAAATACAGAGAATGTGGCATGATTAGATATTTTGAAAGGGCTAATGATACAAAAGGTGAAATTAAACTGCACGGGGCTACAATTACACATGACAGCAATAATGCACCCGTTTACATGACAAGCCATTGAATGAATCTATATGTAAATGTAAAAAAATTTGTTGTTTTTTTTTCGAAGTCCCAATTCGTAGTGGACAACCAAGATGTAAAATGGCAGCATCCACAGCATGATAAAGAGGACGAGAAATATATAACATCATCAACACACTCTCAACCAGTCTCTTTAAAGGGTTACTTCACCCCAAAATGAACATGCTGCCCCCCTAGCCCCCCCGTTGTTCCAAACCTGTAAAAGCTTTCTTTGTATTCAGAACAGAACATACGATAATTTGGATCAAAACTGGGAGGTTTGTGAAGTAATGAACACTGTCAAGGTAGACGTCGTCAAAATCAGTGGTTCAACCGTAACTTTATGAAGCTATGAGAATACTTTGTATGGAACGAAAACAAAAATAACGACTTTATTCTACAATTTGGCACCATAGTGTAACCATAGAGCCATTTTGGAGAGTATCTGCTGCATGCAAACGGTGTACTATCTTCTGTGACAGTCGTGGCACAAGGATGTCATTAATTACTCACGCTCATGTCGTTCCCAACCCATAAGACCTCCATTCATCTTCAGATATTTTTGATGATATCAAATAGCCGTCCATAAGAAACAGTCCATGTGACATCAGTGGCTCAACTTCAGTTTTGCGACACTAATACTTTTTTTGCACAAAGAAAACAAAAATAACAATTTACTCTATCATTCTTCACCCGTGAACTATGTCTACATCTTATTATCACAACGCATGTGCACGCTTTCTTCTAGGCATGAACAACCGCATATTACGTTCATGTATGTGAAGAATTATCCTATCCTATTATCCTATCATCTCCACTGATGTCACCTGGACTGTTTTACCAATGTTTTTCATATGTTTCTGGATCCGAGATAATTTAAATTGTATTGCTGTCTATGGGGGGTCGGATGGCTCTCTGATATCATCAAAATTATCTGAAGATGAACAAAGGTCTTACCAGTTTGAAATGACCTGACGGTGAGTAATTAAATAAGTTAAATAATAAACAAGTCTAGCAACATGAACATCCATTCAAGACAGCAGCATTTCTAATTCAGTATAAATGCTGTCGCTGAGGCCCGAACTCGATCTTTGCGTACTTCCTTTTTCTTTTCCCTGAATGGTTAAGAACTGAAACTCAGAGAGCGATGTATTGACTCATATAAAAACAATGTCAATCTCATCGCTGCACATATGGCGTTTGCGAAGGCTGAAATAACAACACGGATTTGTGTATACTAATAGATGAGGTGAGGCAGGCTCTCCCTCCAGGCAGCTTTTATTGGTTTGGCCTCTGTTTTCCTTTTCTCTCCCTTGGCTTTGTATGGTTCAGAACTGGAGGTGGAGAATTGATGGACTGAGTGAAATAATTTATGGAAGGGGGAGTGAGATCTAAGAAACGTTCCACAATAAATAAAGGTTGAATTCTGGCATGTGTGGGTGAGTGGGTTAGTACAAGGTACACGCATTAAAAGACCTAATCCAGGAGAGACGTGGGGTGTTCAGCTAACTGACAGAGTGTTTGGCAGCTCCTAAAGCTGGCTAATCAGACGGCTTTACTCGCTACTACCTTACTGCAGGAGAACCGCGTTCCCTGCCAAATGTATGAGAGCGAAAATACCGAGTGCACATTCCACGGGTCAGCACTGAGAACCACATGCCTCGAGTTGGGTTTAGGCAGCAGGACCACATGGTATGTGGCCAGGTCTACAATCCATCGATATGTTTGGATAGAGTCTGATTCTGTTACATGTCAGTCAGTCAGTCATGAGGGCAATAATACCTTCAGTCAAAAACGCTTCCAGAGTTTGGCCTTTGGACTAATTTGTGATATTCTCCGCTGGGTTTATTTTATGTCCTTTTGGACATTCTCTTATCCATTTGGCTATTTTATTAAATGCGCACACATGGTGAATATTGACTACTGTTGTTTTATGATGAGGTACAAAACAAATGAGGGCTACACCAGGGTAAGCACATAATGGAGTACAACTTACCTTGTTAAAAAGACACTGTGTGTTGATAGTGCACACTGTACAAAATAGCTACAGACTCATGAGAAAACATCTCAGACTTTTTTTTTTTGCAAACCATGAAATACACTGTTCTTCACACAAAAGCTATAATGTGGCTTTAACTCTGCAACAAATTATATTCGTAATACCAGTAAATGTGTTTATGTACTAGTTTTTCAGTAGAAATATCCAAACATTATCAAGCAGAACATCATGACTGTATGTATCAGTGTTTTATATTACTGCATTAGCAAATTATTGACATTATACAACATTATTGACATTATATATATATACACACCACACACACATATGAATATTACATACTGAGGTATATGCAAAAGTAAATTAAATTACCTTTTGTGAAATTATAAAAATTTCACAAAATCTTGCTACATTTTCAAATTCTTTTTCTTTCTTCTTTTAACAAATTATTTGTATTGATGAAAAGGTCATATTTTAGGGACCATTTCTCACTATTACCTACGTATTCACTATTAACTGTATCAGCATGCATAATATATAAAATTTGCTGTTTATTAGTACTTATAAAACCCATTTTAATGCCTTATTCTGCATGATCATATTTTAGATCCCATACCTAAACTTAACAACTACTAGCGTAACAAATTTCTAACTATTAACAAGCAGCAGAGTTTATTGAGGTCGAATTCATAGTTAATAAAATCAAGTGTGCCTGATGGAAATGAATGTATCTGTATTGTTGAAACCAAAACTCACTTGACAACGGAAACTACAGAAATGTTCCCTAGGGCAACAAAATGCACAGCAAAAACATATGCACGGTCACGTTTTTCTCCTGATTGGGTTTGCATCAAGCACGATCCTGCAGCTTGACCAGTGTTTAGAAGAGGACTGATAGGATTTATGAGTAGGCTGATTTTGTTTTTACAAACTAACACTATTATACATAGCTGTTGTTTCAGGCCTCTGATCTCCTGAGCTTGCAGACATAACAGCAGATGTTAATGAAAGATGAGTCACATGGACTAAATGTTATGGTTTCATAAGAGATGATGTTTATGTTATATTACCATCATCTGCAGATCTCCAGATTTAACTTGCATTTTGGTCATAACAAAAAACAAACGAAAGAAAAAACACATTCTTGCTTAAACATTTTTGGAACAATGCATGTTTTTCTACAATAGTCAGCCGTTTCGTTTCTTCAGTACAGCAAAGACTGCTTTCAGTATTAAAAGGAGACATTAGCTATTCAGTGTTCGCTAGCATACTGTTCAGACCCGTAAGAGAATAGGCATCAATGCGAATCAGAAATAAAACACAAAACTGGATCAAACAGACTCAAAGCTTTCTTGGCCTTCTCCTTCACCCTCATGCATACTTTAACTTCTCAAACTTCACATAGTTCTTCTCACACCCATTCGCTAATTAAATACCTACTGCTAAATATTTCAAAGAATGTGCTGCAATTAAATAGATAAAATCACACTCTGAACAAAGTAACAGGTCTAAGCAACTGCGCACAACGTAATGACTAAGGAATGACAGATAAAAACTTCACATAGATAAGATTCTGTCAGAGAACAACATGGGATGTGCCAAACCGCAGTGATTCATGTACAAAGTATGTATCACTGATAACAACAGACAACGACACCAACACTGTTTTCTATCCTTAGTACTCCTCTACTGTGTTTAGACCAAGGTTGCCAGACTCAGTGTCTAATTGGACATAATTTGGAGCTGTTTGTGGGCAGCAAGTGGAAAAGGCAGGCAGAAATATTCTGAACTCATAGAAAATAGTGGAAAACATTTATTTACAGCAGTGCCATGTGAATCATTTCTAGTTAACAAGACCGTGCATCAGGAGCGAGATGTTACAGGTCATATTCATGGCACCAGTGGAAAAAAAAAAGCCAAAGACCGTTCTTATAAAAATATCTACCTCTGTGCACTTATTGTGGAACACCGTTTTTACATGCCTTACTGCATGTTTCACCACAGTTTCAAATAGAAATGCTCACTAAGCAGCACTAAAACACAGGTTCAATATATGAAACCCTGGCACATTTTTATTACATTGATATAGGCATGTATTGCGGCAGTTCGGAATTTAAATATCCGTGGACTGTTGCTAAAAGTTATTGCTCTATCGTGTTGGAAATATGCCCTACACCAAATACAACCCTAAACCTACCCAATAGTGTTAAACAAATGCAAAATTGATATAAAAACACATTTGTTGATGCAACCGTGTAATGCTAACGCTCCGTTTTCAAATATTCCAGCATGTTAATATTGTTTAAAAAGTCATAGCATGATATTCTTCAAGTAATTGTGCGAAAATTATGCTGTATTGGTCAAAACTCTGTAAATTAGTGCGAAAAGGAATATAAAAAGAGTCAGAATTTTATTGCCTCTGGTGTTCATTTATTTTGGAAACTGCAGTGATATACTTGGTTGGTATTTCAGCTAAATGCACACACAAAGAATGCAGGCAGTCACTGAATACTGAATGTCACCTTTAAAAGCTTCATCTTATTGGATTGTAAAACCCAAAACTTTTCTGAATCCTGTTAATAACCACAAGAAGGCTAGTCCTCACATGACTGTGATGTTTAAGGGCCACTCATAAACCCTCACGCTCCGGAGCTCAGGAGTCCAATTTAGATACATTCTCTGAGTAGCACTCAACCAACCGTGAATGTACACAACCTTCAATTCAGTGAAAATCTCCCATCAATGACTCTTAACAGCCCTTAACTGCACATTGAGTTTCATTGTTAACAATATGTGGTAAAAAGAAACTATCTGCATCTACATGTGTCCTTAGGAGTCAGCACCCTCGAGTGTACCAGACGTTCACGGATCACATTTCGTTCATTTTCCTCTTTACTAGCTTCTGCTGGGTTGTTTATAAGCACAATATAAGTCTTAACTCTAAATTGGTCTTTGAGGCAGCAGCTGTGTCAAACAAAACGCATTTCAGACAGTGTTATTATTCTATTTAACGCTTTTCTATTCTGTACCTGGAGTTTTCAGATCGGCTGTGGCAAAAAGGAAGCGTTACTTGATCCATCACCATACGGGCTATTATCTTTCTGGCCAAGAGTGAAATAGTGCCTTATTGAAATCCCACAGCCAGATCCGCTCGGTGCCATCACACAAAACATGTTTTGGGTTAATCCCCCTGTAGGAAGCCGGGTTACATGATAAAATGATAATGCTGCTGAAAGTATTTTGGGGGCCAGCTTTCTAAAAGGATCCAGTGCTATGCTGAGAAGAAATTATAAATATCAATAATACATTTTTAAACAAACAATGGTAGGAGGGAATGCGATCAAGCATAGATTATTGAGCTTTTGGCAGGAAAAAGAAAACTCAAGGAAGCCCATTTCTGACACATACAGTAAGAAAAAAGACATGCCTTTGTTAATCAGAGTTCTGAGATTATTCAAAAAATAAGATGCCATGTCATGATAAAAAGTCATAATTATGGGAAAACATTTACTCCTATAAATGTATCTCCTATTATTTCATCTCAAATGTTGGGATGGCATGGCAAACAAACTTCTGTCGTGATCATCAGTAAATTGTTTTACTTTCATAAATCATTAGTAAAAGTCAGATTTACTTTTTTGAAATTTACATTTTTAGGTCATAACTTCAATCTAATAAATATGGCAAGTCAAGAGACATTTGTATCATAATTATTACATTTCATTACATTTAAATTATAGTTATAAGAAAAAGTTGACCAGATAAAATTATGAGATAGCATTCACGTATGAGACAAGTATATTAAGCGATTAAGTAAATTAACTAATTTTTACTTCTCATTCAGCTTTTCATTTCACAAACATGACCTATTTTGATTTACCAAAGCATGTGGCGAAAATGGGCTAGATGCACGAGGGAACATTTAAAAAAAAAAAAAAAAAGCTACCTATTATATTATACACAAAAATATGCACACTGATAATAAATAGACAGTAGGTCCTAACGGCAAAATAAAAATGGACCATGATGCCAAAACAAAGCTCAAATATGTGGGCACAAAATATTTACTTGAATTAAAAGTATTTTGATATTTTATTCTAACCTGAACACTAAAACTTCTGCTAAAGAAAAAAACAGTCCATTATTGCCTGTAATCTCAAATTGTTTACTAAAGTAACTGATTTGTGTGAGAAACATAAAAGTAGCACAAGTTTATTGAACTGAATAAGCAGTCTGCCAATATAAATATCTGACTGTTGAATGACGCAACTGACCAATCAGAATAGAGTATTCCAGAGAGCTGTATAATAACATTACATTATAATATTAGAATGTTAGCAAAGCTGGGCCTGCTTTCTGAATAAAAGTTAATATTTGAGCCAAAGCAAAATCCATTTAAAAGCATATACTCATGCTATTACAATCTCAGTGACCGCCACTGCTTCTGTCTCCCAGCAGCCCCAAAATAATAATCTAATGACGTTATGCTCAAATCTGATGTCTGGCATGAAATCTTGTTCATCTATCAATAGTACCTCATCCAACTATGAAATCTAGTATTTGGGAAATGGGGCCTGAAATGACATCTTCAGTAATACTCGCTGAGCCTTATAGTCTGGATCTCTCTGGAGCGCTGCTGTCATTCTGCTTAACATCTAAATCTTATCAAAACACGCAGGCGCATCGGGAATACTTGCAGCGATTTTCGTACATGGTTGAGGTCAACGGCAATGCTATAATCAAGCAACTGTGGCTCTATCTGGGACCGCTGTATTGTGGTTGGCATGGGAAACTCAACTTCACCAGACCTAAGATTAAATTTAGAGAACAGCACAGTGGCATTGGAATGAAAAATGGACTGAGTGAAGTGTAATTTTATTGGTCTGGATATCACAGAAGGCAAAGCTAAAGCATAGTCTATAATTACACTTGAGGGAAGATCAAGCATAAATCCTGCCGCAGAAAAAAGGCAAAATTATGATTCCGATAGAGCAAGTGAGATGGAAACATGGATCTCATCACCCCTGGGACCCCCTCCCTTCATCCCACAGAATATGTCATTAACACCCTTGTTTAATAGCATACTAATAGCATACTATTTAATAGCATACTATTAAACAAGGAAAACCCTAATTATGTTTTATGAAAATCATTATTAGCTCATTGCATTAACCTTATTACTTAAACGCATGCCATAAAAACGTAGCGATAGCACCATATGTCTACAGGCGATAATAGCAAAAGCAATCTGTAATACATTTTATGTACAAGACAGGTCAAGCAGGAAAGCGTTTGTGCTTAACCTTTATTTGCTATCAAGCTCTAAATCAAATCTCAGGCTGCGTTCATTGAAATAAACTCCAAATGCTCTTTAGTAGACAATTCCTATAGGCTTCCAAGCTAAAAATAGCTAATGTACAATTAATGCTCCTTTATTTGCTCTGACGGCAGCATGCTAAGCACTCCGTGTGGCAGAATACCCAAGCCAAGTTTATTGCATTAGTAAACCAGCAGAGGGTGCAATATTCAACCAAGAAAGACTATCATTCTCCACACATGGATGATAAAAACAAAATAATAGCTAAATTGTGGCATGAAAACGTAAATGTCAGCGGCACTAAAATCCCAGTGAGCACAATTAATACAGGCTACTAAATGTTGAAAAACATATTTTATGGTGTCCATATCATGGTTTGGTCAATGCTGCAAAAAGAAAGACATTCATAAATGTAAAACCTTAAACGTACGCAAGCCTATTTAAAACAGAAATGTGTTAGCATGAGCATTTTTTACGACGAAACAGCCTGTAATTTTCTTAACAGGATGAATTACTCCTAAAATGTTCTTCATTTAAAGGTTTAATTTGACCCTTTAATTTAAACCCTTAATTCTCAGTCGAATGTTTTATAATATCTTTTATACACATAGTTTAGCACTTTTAGCAGCCATTCTAACATCTCGAGTCAGTAGCTCACCCTCTCCATCTTCTTGACAAACCCATAAAACTGGGAGGACAGTCCCATAAATCAGCAAATATGGCTAGTAATTTACAGTATTCTTTGCAGCTCTTGATCCATGATTCATTCTCTGTTTGTGTGCAGTTTTGACTAATAATGGAATCCCAGCCTAGCGCCTTCAATCTGTTTCACCACAAGACAAGATTAATACAAACAATATTCATTAAAAGCCATTAATGTGTGTCTTCTGCACTAATAGAGGCCAACAACCTGTGCTTTTTCTCACCCCCTGCATGTGCCAGCAAATGAAGTATGTTTCAATATGCCTATTAAACCAATCAAAAAGCAATCAGGCCTATTTTCTTTGTAATTATGATCTGTTTGTGTGGCACGGTAGTTCTAGGGGGTGAGCGGGGATTTGGCCTTCACCGCTCTGGAGTAAATATGAAAATAAACCACCTCTCAGGAAAGACCTAATTAGTCTGTCGCTCTTGGTTTTCCATTCGTTTTGTGGCCCTGACAGTTGCGGTCATGAGTGTCAGATTTAATCTGGCGTTGGGGTCGCGTGAGCCCTGGAGCGCTGGCGCGAGATCCATCACTCTGAGGGGAAGCAGCACCCATGAACATTCAATAACCGTCCCTCTATTGCTTGCTCCTATCTGCGCTGATAGATGTTTTTTATATAGCTCATTACAATGTCTTCATTGTTTATTGGCATCCCCAAGTGACAAAAATATCCCCAATTTGGCGTTTCACAAACGTCTGCATTTATTTGGCTGGAATGTGCAAGGGCTATCCCTAGGCCTGCCTTCAAATGATGTAGGATTGCAATCACTGCTGCTTTGTTTGTGCTATGTGCACATGCATTCATTCTGCATTATGATGGAGGGCGAAATATGAGCATTCGTAGACCTATGGCTTCATGTGTGAACTCACAGAGAAGTTCACCGATGAGTAATGTCATGAAGATCACAGCTGAAATCAACAAAGAGTGAAATCAGAGAAGTTACCTTCGGATTAATCTTGACTCCTCGTTTGGCAAACACTGTCTTCATCATATCTTCATTTGGCAAGTCTTGCACTGAATATTTTCCATAGCTTTTTTTCCCTCTTTGTGATTTCAGTCATATGCTTGTCAGAGATACAAAGGTAATGTATTTGGTGACCTAGTTAACTACTTGTCCAATACACCTTACAGGCGAACTCACTAGGTAACAGTGTGACTATATTTGGAATAGTGTACATACTATTTCTGCAGTATACAGTATGCTCAACATTTCCACATCAAAAGTATAAATTTTCAAACCTGTTCAGACCTGTTATACCAAAATATAAAACTAATTTATAATTTAACATCTCTATGAAATATATATCAAATTAAAATAATATCAATATCTACACTACCATTACAAAGTTTGGGGTCGTTTTTTTTTAAATAAGCCTCTTATATTTGATACAGAAAAAAACCCAGTGATGGGTAGGTTTAGGGGCGGGGTTAGGTGTAGGTAATTCGGTCAAATTCAGACAAATTGTATGATTTAGCGATAACTAAAAAAATAAATCTGAATTTATACGAGTGAGGTCATACAAATTCGTACAAATTAGCCTCGTAAAATATGTACGAATTGCCATAAGATCATGCTGGACTTTTCAGCAGGCATTCAGTGTCACGTGATTATCCAGAAATCCTTTTAATATATTGATTCTGTGCTTGAGAAGCATTTCTTATGATCATCATCAGTGTTGAAAGCAGCTGTGTTGTTTAATATTTTTGAGGAAACCATTTATTTCAAGATTATTTGATGAATAGAAAGTTCAAAGAGCATTTATGTAAAACAAAAATGTTTTGTAAATTTTTTTTACTCTCACTTTTGATCAATTTAATGCATCTGATTTTCAAACTGCTGTGCAAGTTACTTGCGATCTTAGTTTTTTACTCAGAATACATGGTTATTTTTTAACTGCAGTCCACAGATAAAAAAACTCTGCTTCTTCTGCCAGTGTTATTTCATCTACAGATCTTAAGTGAACTGACCTCAGAGGCCCCTGTTGAGAACTCCATTGGTCACGCAACTGATGACCTCAACAGTGACCTCCTTGACTGACACATTTTCAAATTGCCTTCACCAACATAAACACATTATGCAGATGGCAGACTCAGCTTTTTGTCTGCAATTGTAAAACAAGTTAGTTTGGTCCAAGTTTTTTGGTTTACGCACACCTGTAACAAGCATTTTTGCTCATGTGTGCCAACACCTGTACAATCCCTGACAGCATTCTGAGCGAGCAGGTCTCCACACTAATTAGGTTTCATTAGTGAGGTCTGTGAGAAATCCCTGAAAGATGCACACAGATGTCTTCAGAGGAAACACATGCTAGTACATCACTTACTAAGTTGTTGCAGAATTTTTGCCATCAACAACAAACTAATTTATGCTTAATTGTAAACTGAAAAAGGGTGAAAATTAATGTATGTGAATGAATTAGTATTTTGTTGACTTAAACAGCACGGCTGCCAGCTACCCATTATAACATTTAAAAGTGCATATGTATTAATTCCCCCTTTGTTTTTCCTGTGCCAAATCAACTCATAATGGAGTAAATTTCACTCACAGCAGGTGAACATAATTACTTACCGCATGCAGTGTTTATTCTAAATTGTTATGTTTTAATGCGTATTGTTTTATATGTATTCATTATAACATGTGAACATGTAGAAACCTTTGACTATGGGAAACAAATATCTGGTCCATGCATCTAACACAAAACAGAATATTTAGTAACAGTATAAATGTGTTCAACAGTGTACGTGCTAATGGAAAAAAAGAAGGATAATTATATTTCAATGATTTTGCATTTGCTTGCAAAACCTTTTGCATTTTCCCATAAAAAGTATTTTGTTCCCCTGAGAAGTTTTTCATTTGCTAACAAAAGCATCAAAATCTAGTTTTTCCTCCCACCTCATATTAATTCCATTGCAAAAGGTTTGCAAGCATACACAGTTTCATGAGGGAATGCAAAGGTATTGTGAACAGATTACAATTTTTTATTCAGTATGCGCAGTTCATGGGTGTTTCTTTCTGAAATTTTGTATCGCAATGCTTTATGTTCTTATTTTATGAAACATGAAACAAATAGCCACAAATCTGAATTCCCATATAAATAGCTGTCAGGCTAAGTTTTAAGCATTTATAATGACTGAACTGGCAACGGTGGATTTTTTGGCAAGGCATATGCGAGTAGCCTTCTTTATTGGGGTTCAAATAGGTCTTACTCGCCACCCCAGACTGACAGGAGGTTAACCAGAGAGTGTGGGAGACTACTGCCTCTCTGCCCCCTCGGGGTGAATGTGTCAAATAGTGCCAAGGCAGGACTGACCTGTTACCCCACGGGTCACTTCCAGGTGTCGGTATTGAAAGGCGGTTACACTCTCAAGCATAGGCAACAGTCTGTCAGCCTATTTCATCATCATAACCCCCAGGAATTCCTCAGCAGTTGGTTTTTTACACTTTCGTCTCTAATCAATTTACACATGCTGTGAACACTTAAGCTATCCAAAAGTTTCCTTTCTTTGCAGAGTGGTATTTAAAATGCTAAGTCTGCTTGAGGAATACATTCAGCTCGTATATCATTCCTAGGGGGGTCCGCAATTTTCTGGAATACTTTAAATTAATGAACCAGATGGTATTTTCACAACAACACCTGCGATGTTTTGGCACCATATATCCCAAAATAAATTTGTACCTGGAAAAAAGTCTTGGCAGTGACAGTTAAAATGATCTAGAAGCGCCCTGGCCCTTGCTAACCTGTTAATATCTCTCTAACATCTCGACTGACTCTAATGGAGGTGATTTTTTATTTGACTTCTTATTTTTTTGGTTGCAGTTCAGTGTAATCTTTCAAAGAGACACATCTGTCTGGGATAAGTTCCAAAGGAGCAGAGGGGCAGAAAATGTAAAAGCCAATTTCCATGTGTCGGATACTTATAAGTTAATGTGCGGTAAGAGCTTTGCAATGGGAAACCTGCTGTCGGCATCTCGCTGTTTGGGGTAAATTTATTAGCTGGACAGATACGACCGCATGACACGCTGAGGTAGGAATGCTGGAAGCGTCCGAATGAATGAGTGTACACTCTGCCATTTATTTTCCAATTACTGTTAATCTGTCTCAATTTATACACCCCCCACCACGCGTCATTCAGAATAAACATATTCTGGTATATTAAGGTACAGCGTACACATGTCAGGATATTTAAGCCACCTGGACTGAGATTGGACATGGAGAGACTATAAAAGCCCTAATGTGTCTACTGTTTGTGCAGACTCTATAAGAAGATGAAATGAACATCAGAGGAATAAAATAACAAGCACAAATCTTTGGGTAAAGGAAATATTAATATTTTTAGGTTAGATTTTATAGCATTTATTTATTTATGAAAGATTATTAATACAACAATTTTTCTTAAGAATAAAATTAAAGAATATTTAGTGTTATGACAATTTTGCATGTGACTGGACTTGTTACTTCAGTGACAATTTTATGAAACCATTCTAATGGAACCTGCTTTTAATTTTATTATTTATGACCTAATTTTCAGAAGCGTTCAGCACATATAAGAGCACTCATACAAACAGTTACATATTATTATTAATATTAATTGCACTTCAGAACATGAAAAAATACCTTAGAATTATTGTCAAAAAATGTCTTCGTTTTTTTTTTCTCTAGGACTAAAAGTTTAATTAAATTAATTAAAAAGTTCAAATGTTTATTTAAAACAGAATTTTGTCATTTTAATAAATTAAATGCATCCTTGCTGTATAAAAGTACTGGTAACAATACCTATTATTAATAAAAATGCCATTTATTGACATATTGGCTGTTATATACCTAAGCAGCAAATCAGAACCAAAATAAGTCATAGTTAATAGTTTACTAATAGCCAGAATGGGACTTTATTTTAAAGTATGATCAAAGTATTCAATTCTTTAAAACAAACTGAATGTTAGTGTACATTTTAGAGAGAGAAAATGGTGGGAAAAGTTCAATAATATGGGACATTTCAACAGTAAAAGACACCTCAGATGCCTCAGGGATCACAGCGATCTGACAATTAACTTAGCTGCCCTCTCCCCAGGTGGCTTAGCTCAAGACAAGAGTGCTAGTCTAACTCCAGGCTAAAGGGTAAAATGAGGAAGGAATTGACGTGAGGAAATGCATTATACTTTTTCAGTGTTTGCACCTTTTAAGCTAGCGATTAAAAACAAACTGGGTGAGATGCAAGACAGTGAAATCATGAAAATGCAAAAACAAAAACCGAGTGTGTCTCTAAAATATTCCATAAAAAGTAAGAACTGCAAAGTGAAAACAAGCTAATCAAATAAATCAAATAATTATCTGTGGGCTTTAGTGATAAAGGCCACTGCAGCGCTCAGAGCGGTAATGTGCAGTATCTAGTGATTTAATTAGAGCATAATGGATTTGGCTAATCAGTGACACAATGTGTTGTTTTACGGTCCTCCGTTGAGAATACTGCTCATTTCAGAGCAGATAAAACACCAGGAGATTGTATCACTCCTCACTGACAAATTGCAACCCTATTCATTACCGGACCTGGATGTGTCCGCGTAAAAGATCAAATAAATAATAGCGACACTGGACAATGCTATAATTCATGGCTTTTACTTTACATAAAATGTTGGGTTTCCCTCCCTGAATCACCAGGATTAAGTATCGCATGAGTCACTCTCAGATAGGACCACATGAGAGGCAGAACTGGCCTATTATGTCTCCGTCAGCCTTGAGCTTTCTCCAGAAATCATTACTGTACGTGGTCTGCTCATAAACCTTGACTTTTCTTCGCTTAGACTGCCATGACAGTGTTTTTAATCAGGCAAACATCAACAGTCCTGTTTATCTAAGAGTCAAAATCATTTATCTTCAAGAAAAATCCTAAAAAAAACACAGAGAAATAAAATTATATTCTGTGGTATTCGAAAGCATTAAGTGTTTGGGGTTTTCAAAAAAAGTCACATTGACAGACTGTCCCTTTCTATCTGCCAATCTTTCTAAGTGTGCCAATATCCTGTCTGTGCTGACACCATGTGGGGATTCACATGGGGTGCCTGAGGCATGAAGATGTGATTAATTTAACTGTGTCAAATAGTTTTACTACTAGGTTTCACTGTGTTTACTGGGAGGAGGAAAATGATGCTTATACAATTATATCCAGTGGAAAGTTCACCTTCTGTGACCGACATGGGTAGTGTTTTTGATTCATTTTCTTTTTGCAGTTAAAGCCCAATTCTGATTTTAATAATTTTCCAACATACTCTTTAATTTATACAGTATGGCATAACTGATATAACACACCTTGCTTTTAGTATTCAAATGACTAAATATTTCTCCATGCATTACAAACTCTACATACATTAAATGGTATTAATTATTTGATCCAAAACTCAATAAATGATTGTCAGTGAGTTCAGATTCAAACAGATTTAGTCAAATGATCAACTGATTAATTTAAAGACGTCATAAATCCAGTGAACTCTCATGAATAAAAGAGCTAGAGCATATTTGTGACCACTGGTGTATTTTTGTAGCAATAGCCAAAAATACATTGCATGGGTCAAAATGATTGATATTTTAGGACATTATATTATATTATATTTTATATTATATTTTTCAAGATTGCAGATTTTCAAATAGTTGCATCTCGGCCAAATATTGTCCTATCCTATCAAACCATACATCAACCATCCTTTCAGGTGGTGTACTGTATAAATCCCAGTTCTAAAAAGTGGACTGGTTTTGTGGTCCAGGGTCACATTTTATTTTGCTTAAATTTCCACCTTATGTCATACAAAGCTATAATATAGGCTACTTTAGGTTTGCTTTGGCATGATTTTTGAAACTTATTTCATGGCACAAATAAAGCAAGTCATGCAGGTTTAAGGGTGAACAAATAATAACAGAACTTCATTCATTGGTAAACTGTCCCTTTAAGAAGAGTCTAGATTCAGACCTAGCCTGCCTGCTTAATTAGCAACATATGCAAAGTCTGAAGAAACTCCAGACTTACAGAGACTTCTTGGATCCAACCGTTAAATCGGATCCAGTTGTAGAGAGAAGCCTGACAAACAACTGAATTAATCTAATTAAACTAATTAATTATTAGTTATACTGATGAATCTTAAGCAGTTTCAGTTATTGGTAACATTTGTATTCATTTCCTTTCATATTCATATTCCCAAAGTTAGCTTTACTCCTTTGTTTAATGCAATTTACCCTTGTACAATGTAAAAATGTAATTTCACCTGATATATAAAAATGCACTGAAGATGAACTGAATTTGCAGCAACACATGATTCATGTTTCTGATTTACAGTTGCAAAGCTGCATGTCCTCCCTTAGAAAAAACATTGCATTGAAGATCAATATAAAACTGTTATTAGTTGCTTAGCAACATGTCATCATGACAGTGCGCAGTTTCATAATTCTTAGGGCTATAATCTCAGCGGTGCTGCTGGACTTTTGTTCCTCTACCTCTCTGCAGACACAGATCGTGTGTGTGTGCTTCTCTACGGACGTGTGGCCTAACAAAGCCTCATCGAGCAACACCTAACTACATTTCACAATATACACAGTGGGTGAACTGGAGAAATCTTTCACCGACCCCTTCACATGTCAACACGATAACAGTGGCCATGTGTCTTTCCAGTATATTGACCAAAGCAATCAAAACACTATGCCTCATTTGCTGCGCTAGGGAATGGACTTTGAATTCATTTTTGGTTGAAGAAGCATCAAACTACTCTTGATTAAGCTATTAATGATGCGTCAGTGACAACAAGCTGCCTCGTGGCTCTAATTGATCTTCCAATCTTACTCTGCTGAGATCTCTCCTACCTGCAGCGTGGGATGGGCTATTTTAAGAGATGATATATTATTCCTCTAAAAGTCAGTGGCTGAGGTGGAGAAAAAACGAGAGAAATGACGGCTCCCCTTACAAGATGGCATAATGAGCCTCGCCTGCGACCGAGCTGTGAGATCCGCCCATTAAAACGAAACCCCATGTTTGCCATCGTTAAAAAAGCAGCTGCATTTTCACAGGTCATGACTGATGGGCCACTCCGAGCGCTCTGATGCAGGCTAAGCTAATTGTTGAAATGCTCATTAAATCAGATAAAGTAGCACATAAATCAGACTGACGGTTTGAACTATGGTCAGCCTGTGCCGTTTGGCGAGAGTAAATCTCCCAGGGACATTTGTTCAGTGCCTTAGATCTCATTACATCTTTTTCTTGACAAAGTTCCAGCACCTCTGATACTGTACAAATCCTGGACTTAAACACAGCTGGTTTCTGTGCGCCTCGGATGAAAGTGGAACTTGACATAATGTTGCAAATCTGAGCATGAAATGAGAATTGTTTTATGTGTTGGATTTGGGTTTAACAGCCTTGTTGGTAAACCTGAGACACGAAAATGGCAACAAAACATTGAACGGGCTATAATTCTTCGCATAACGTGACCCAGGCTCCATCGTAAATTTAAAAGAACAAGCAATTAAGCAATATTGACGTAATGCTGTATATAAATGGGAAAAAAATCTCATAAATATTGATGGGACGGATCGAATATTTGGTTCCGAGAGCCCTGACGTGTACTAGGCGACCAGACATCGTAAATAAAGGTTAGCGGTGATGAATGAAGCATATTGGGAGATATGAAGCATTGATTTTATCCAACCCCCTCTGACTCTGATTCGTGACCTGTTGGCAGTATGAAGGCAACACTCCATCAGATCCTGCTGCTCTTTTGGAAGAGCAGGGTAATGCATTAAAAGCCTCATTTGGAGCACATGTTTTGGATGGGGGAAGCCAAATGTTGACATGCAACACAATTTGAGCACGCCTTACTAAATCTGCTTTGTGATTAATAACTCAGTGGCTTTTGCTAACCACATGCAAACGGATATGTCGCTTCTCATTACAGTTTTATTATTGACTAATCGATATTTCACCGCTGTGATGCTTCCACCAGATGTCAACAAGCAAATTGAGATACAGTATTTCTTAGATTGAAAATAATCCAACAGGCTTTGTTAGCGTCATGATGCACATATGAGCTCTGCGTATTGTCCGGGCTTTTTACATACAGCCTTAATAGGCCTGAACCTGTTGTAGTCACAAAGCTCACAGCACAAAATATAAAAGATAACGACGAGATAAAAGTATCAAATAAGAGTTGCAAGATACAAAGTCACACTGCGATAATTATGTTGCTGAATATAAAGTTGAAAAAGTTGCAACTACGAGATAAAAAGGATAAAAAGTTGTGAGATTTATAAAATCGCAATTGCAAGATATAAAGTCACACTTGTGAGATATTAAGTGACACTGTCAGAAATAACATTGCAATTGCAAAATATGTTTATAAGTCACTTTCCTTGGCTTGTGCTTATAATTCATGACTATTGTTTTGTTTTGTTCTCTCTCCGCGCTTGTCACTAATCACGTGACACAATTACGACGTGCGCCAGGACTGCTTCCGGGTTTCCTCAGACAGCAGTCAAGAAGAGATGTGAGAGAAAAGTGCTTATTTATCAGATATTTATGTGGATATTTTTAGTTCATTAATGCATGGATTTGCTACAGGAGTAACTAAGCAGTTTTATTAATAAAATACATGCACTTTATTTCACGTCTTCCGAAGTGTAACGCTATCACCCTTTTAAACCCATTCAAAGGCTTGGAGGGGTGTGGACAATTTTTATCATAACTCCGATTGGATTCATCTGAAAGAAAAAAAGTCACATACACCTAGGATGCTTCAAAGTTGAGTAAAAGACAGGATAAGTTTCATTTTTGGGTGAACTATCCCTTTAAATCAAAATATAACAAAGCTGCAACTGCAAGATATAAAGTCAGTCACAAATGCTAGCTATTACGTCACATTGTAAGATAGAAAAATAAAATCAGAGAAATAAAATCACTTGAGATATAAAGTCACAGTGGTAGATTAAAAAGTTGCAATTGAAAGATCTAAAATCATAGTTACAAGAAAAAGTTGCAATATGGAATAAAGATGTATTTGTGAGATAAAGTCTCAATCAGCTTTTTATTGCTTTACTCTGAGGCAGAAATGATTTCCCGTCAAATTTAGTAATAAAACACAGAAAAATACAAATACCAAATTAAAACGTATAATCAATTCCCAGAATCCTGCCGTGTACCACCTGAGGCAGTCTGTGCACCCCAGTTAGAGAAGCACTGCTCTAAATGAAAGACAGCAGGGTAACTCCCCTTTCTCACATCTCTCTCCTCTTGGCAAAGAGAAGATTCCTGAGACAATGTACAACTTTGACACCAGCCGTTATTTTAGCGAACGCCTAATTTCATGCTGACAACTCCAGAGCCAAGAGAAATATTCATTTCAGCCGTCTCCAGGAGTTTAATCTGGCACTCTGAGACGGCATATGGAAAAACTGAAGCCGAGGAACTGTGTTTAAATCAAGACCTCTGAGTAGTGGATAAAATATCTCTCACGAAATGTTTACATTCACAGTATTTCTTTACGCCGTAGCTTCATCTACTTTTCAAAGGCAAGTAAGATTTAAGTTAATGACAGGGTTTGTGTGAAGACTAAGCAAATCAATCGCTTCCCTGTGCAAAGATGCATAGATCTTTTAACAAGTTTGTACAAAAAGCGGAAGGCGAGAGCTTAAGTTTGTGCTTTCTGTGTTTTGCAGTATATCCAAGAAGCAGTACTTACCGAACATATTCCTACGGGGCGTAATTGGTCTCGCTACATCTGTAAAAGGGAAAATTCAGATTGCTGTAAATCAGGATAGAAAAAGAGAAAACATCATACTCTTTCCCATAATGATATGAAGTTCATGTCCGAAAACCACATCCTTCACATTGCATCTGGCTGCTTGGTCAATGTTAAACCATAAACCACACCAGCGACTCAGCACTCATCAGTCCACCCATCTGCATATAATTACAGATACATAGAGCTTGGCAGAGAAAACTTGCTAACTACTTTAAATCATCCTCGCATTGGCAGCAGTTATAAGCGTTGGGTTTGAGTAGATGCATGGTCAGGTCATTATAAGTCAGGCTCAAAATACATGATCAAATTCCTTCCTGTCATCATGTCTTACTATTTGGCAGGGCGAACACAATATCTAGCTCTCTGACAGTGCCATTTTTTAACTTTTCTCTTATGCCAGCACAATCACCAAGGTAACACTAATAAAGATTTAGGATGTTCATTATTCACAAGCTTGTGCAGACGAAGTAAGCTCAGTTCAAAATTAAATGTGTTTTTGCTCTACAAAATGACAATTTAGGCTAAATTGATTTGTCCCTGGGCTTGAGTACTTGGAGTATTTTTGTTGCTGTACTACCTGTGGTCAAATGGAAACTATACGCACAAGTTAAATGAAGCAGTGCTAATGCAGCTCTTAGGAAATGCTTGTTAGCTTCAATATATGAACAAATGACTGTGACGTACTACAGTTTGCTATACACACAGGAAAGAATTTCAGTTGGGGACTAGTCTCGACCTCAGTTGGGAAGTGTACAGGTGGCCGCAATCCACTTGCTGTCCATCTAATGCATACTCTAGTATGCATACTAATCTGACTGGCTATTGAGGTAACCTGGCAATAATAGAATATAATAGAAATAGAAATAAAAGGCAATAATATGTTCCTTTTTGTGTCATAATATGCACCCTTAAAGGGAAAAAATATATAGAGGTATATATATTTTGAAATGAAATGAAGGGACCGTATTCCAAAATGTAAAGGCAGCTATATATGTTCGTGTGTAAATGAGCCTAAAGATCTATCCATCTAACATCGCATTATTAGAATATGATCTGAAAAATACTTATTTTGAGCATTAACAGCATTAATCATTCTGTTCTACCAACTATCGCAGTATGTAGAAACATGAAGAATAACAATTTAACCAAATGCATTTAGATATTTTTTGCATAGCACTTTTTACAATAAGCATTAATTAAAATTAATATATCATCATCATTCACCATTAACTTTTACAATCCAAAAAACAAAATCTCCATAAAGCCCTTGCTCCCTATTGGGAGTCCCAAAACCCAAATTTGAAACCCTCTGAAAGTGATGTCCACAAACAAAACTGTACATGCAAGCAAAACTATATAAATATCCTGTTATGCCTGTGAAAATCTGATCACAAAGTCTACACATTTTCTGCTATTTTTATGTTGTTTTTTGTACGGTCGTTTTTTACCATGCTGAAATATTAATATTGTATTATGGACCATATCACAGCTTAAATGGGCCAAAATGAGTCCACTTTCAAGGTCAGAGATAAATTTAAAAATAAGTGGGTTATTTTTTTACTAAGCTTACTTTTAAGTTCACTTTAGTGGATCAGATTTTTTTTTTAATGTGTTCTTAATCTAAATTAAACTGCTTAAGAGATTAAAAAGTAAGCAGAGCTATTTACTGCTTTAACAAAAGTAACTTGATTCCATCATATATACTGCAAAAGAAAGGGCACACCTCTCAGCCCATGCAAAGCCAGTACAAAGAAGATGGTAAACAGAACCTCAACAGACCACAACAGAGCCATAAGAGCCTGGACCAGACAGGATAATGTTCCTCTAACACACTTAGAGCAATTGACATAATTATACCGCCCTTGGTGTTTGACGCTTTCTAGAGATCAGTATGGTTAAAGACACTTCATTCAGCTTCAAGCTATCACACCAGCATGCATCTGCTCACAGGACCTCCCATGGTAGCTCTCTCCCGAGAGCAGTTTGACATCTCCCTCACCCCTGAACACACATGCTCAGATGCCCTTCTTCCTGTCCCGCATATGACACTGTCCTGTTTATCAGCTTTAATTTCACTCTGTTGTCTCTGCTTACTGCTGTAATTGAGCTGTCCTGTCGCTGAACCGGCCCAGTGGGATCTGTATGTAATCAGCCAGGTGCTCCCAAGGGCCTCTCACTGTCTGTGACAACTGCTACAGATGCCTGCGGCGCTCTCCTGCTCACCTGTTCCACGTGCCGCACTGTGCCACACATCTAAAGCATTCATGCATTTGTTTTAATTAATTAGGAGTTGTAATTGTTTATAAGGACATTTTCCTTATTTTTCTTTAGCAAGAAAAGTAAGGTGGATTCAATGAATGATGAAGAACACTGGGTGGGTATTACACGGATAAAAGCATCTGCAAAATAAACATGTCAGTGTAGGCCTAATGTTGATGTAGCCCAATGTTAACAACAATCACATCACAAACTATTTTCCATGTATGTGTTCAAAATATGAAGGAAACTTGCATTGCTACTTCATTGTCGGTCTATTAAATTAATAATAAACAGAGGTTATGTATATGAAATTTCCTATTAGTTGACACGTTCGTTTAATCATTTCCGGTACTTTCGAGCAGATTTCGTCGTTCTTCAATCCCATTGGCCGAGATTATAGAACGGGGGCGGAGCTTGTGTATTTTTGAGAGAGTGTGAAAAACTAGTTACGTTAAGTTAGGTAACGTTAGTAAGTTAAGGTTTGCGCCAAAGTATAAACACCTCTCCAGGAAATGAATGTTATAAATTCACAACATGCTATTACAGCTAAAGCTTCACAACCAGTGATGTTTGTTAAATGCAGTCAAAAGTTGCTTAAATACATTTCAAAGGGGACATTTTATTAACACGTGCTCTATTCAGCTTCTCTATCCGACATTTTATTCTACAAACAGAGACTAAACATTTCTGGATTCAGATTTTGCTTTTCTCTCTCAATGAGCTTGCCTACCTTACCTGTAACCTTTTTTTTCAAGCTTGGGAGACAGCTCTTCTGTTTTCCATGCAGGCTATTTGTCTCATGGTCAAGGAGGCTTCGCATTAATACACTTTGGAAGTATGCAGTCACTCACTGGGCCTTATTTTCTGCGTGATCTCTGGCCTTGGAAATATCACATTGCCCCAGGCTTTCCCTGTATGAAAGGAGAAATGAATCCTCTCAGCTGTAGTGTGCGGTTATTTTTAGAAAGCTGAACGGGGTTGCAAATACACCATATAAATCCAGATAGTGTTTCATTTTAGAATTAAAGGAAGCTGGATACTAAAATATTTTGCTTCCATAAAGTCCTCGCACTGAGATTTTACATTTTCACACATTGATCTCTTTCCTCAGAGGATAATGCTTCATATGGCCTAAAGATCACGAGTCAAGTGTGTAAATTCAACATGCAGGTTCTTAACTAGCTTCAGTACATTATCCAGCCTCATTTCGCTAAGAGAAAATCAGTTATTTGAGCAGAGTTCAGAGGTAAATCTTTTCTTTACAGTTCCTTAGCAACCAAGAACTTATTTGCATATAATTGTAAAAGAATGAATAAACACTTTTGTTTTTTGTTTTAAAGCAATCCTTCACTTTAAAGGCCAACAAGTGGGCACATTGCGCTTTGAAGGCCGATGCATTTCCAGCATGCGTTGGTTCTCTGGATAGTTTGGTTTTTATCACAAACAATAACCATAACTACTCATGTAAATAATGACATTAATTACATTTAATATTATTCTATTTTATGTCTCACCACTCGAGGTGAAAAGCAGGAAATCGCTGAAATGCATCGTGTGGAATAGATTTCAGTTGTTCTTTTTTACAGCATTTTGTCTGGCTTGTTCCAAAGTTCGAGGGGCAGAAATAGAACAAGGCACAAGATATTTAGAGACAAATCAGTAAGAACACCATTCAACACCATGTCACCAAGGAATCCCCCTCAAGCCTATTCTTGTTTAAACTGGCCAATGCCCAAGAGCGTGCACTCGTTCATTAATATTCATTGACTCCTGAGTATAATAATAATGATGGGCAAATGTTACCATTTCTATCCCTCACTCACAGAACAATCAGTTATCAGAAATCCCTGTATGACTTGGTATAATTCTCTGTTTAATAAGGATTTGAAAGAAAGCTGTGTAGGTTTCTTAAGGCTGAAATTATACCGCACCGCTGGAATTTGCTGCAGATTAATATTTGCAAACGGTTAGTTCATTGTAAAGCTAGGAAAAGGTTGTTTTAATTGTATTATCACCTAAAACACTTCAGAATACATACCCTCAGCCCTAACCCATTGGATAATACTAATATCTTAAATCAGAATACATTAAAATAAAGACCTCGGAAGATGTTTCTTACAACAATGACAAATTTATTTAATCATTTATTTGAGCTGCTCCAGCAAGTGTATTTACAAACAATGGCATTTGTAGATATAAAAACGTGTCATATCATAATGCAAGTCAGCGCTGTACCGTCAGAGACGTCACAGCAAATGTCTAATATTCAGGCAACACAGCCAAGAAGCTAAGGGAAATGGTGGTTTAGATATCATGGTCTTCACAGCTGTATGAAGAAACAGGTGTGGAAAGAATACAGAAATCATGTCTAACACTGAAGAAATATTCTCTGGGACAAAGACGATGAGAGAATACAGGAACACAACTGCCCTGTGATGAAAAACCCAGGTTCAACAAGAGCTTGTTTTTTTTTTAAAACCTCAAGTTTTGCACACGGACAAAAACAGATCCTGCAGTTTGAACAAAAATAACGTTTCCTGAATTAAACCTACTAAAAATGTCCTTCTAGGTTTGTTCCCATGACAATAAATGGGAATTTATTTTCGTGGTGCAACAACAGAACATTGCAGACTTAAAAAAAATGCAGATGGTTTTTAATTTAGCAATGACAATACAGCAGTGTTTTTTAAGGATTGACCGGCACAAATTACAAGTTGTCTTTTAAAAAGTACATTTAAAAATGCATTGATTTCCAGAAAAAAAATATGAATAAATGTATTTGATATTATGACTTTCAGACTGGATTATTTCTTAGCTCCTCATTTATCTTATTACTTTTGCACCAGTGGTTCCAAATCGCTATATGATATGATTTGCTAAACTACATACGGATACATAGCATCCATAGGATCCATGTGCTCCTGTGTTATCATTTTAAAAGAACCATAGTAGCTAGCCAAACATAACCACATCAACTCAAAAGCTATCTTTATGTTGCTTACCAAACTGTCGATAAGTAGATGCGAATGAAAAACAACATGAAAACCATTCAAGGAAGGAAAACCAAGACTAGGGCAAATATTTACCCTGTTTTGTGTCTGTAAAGGCTATTACTATTGATCCCAGCAGGAGATCTCATCTTTCTCCATCTCTGGCCAAGTTCACCAGAGTAACGCTAACCCGCGGCTAAACTGGACACCGTGCTCCTCCCGTGCTGCTGTCGATTTTTTAATTCCAGAAATAACCCACATGAGGCCTCGCAGTATGTGGTCTGCGTGCCAGGCACTTTGGACAACATCAAAGAGCCTATTAAATCACGTCAGGGTGTCAGCTGCCACCGGGGTGGAAGCAGCCCTCCGCTACTGTTTCAGTAGATCCCAGATGAGTGTTTAATGTGCATGGCTCTGTGGTAAAAAGTAAATAAATATAAATGGCACGGTTGAAATGCACTTCAACAAAAGAAATTCCATGTGAGAGTTCGTTTTGGGGAAATTCAATTTCATTACTTTCACTTCATGCTTAGAAAAAATGTTTTTTACATAATTAACAATTCAACCGGCAAGGTATGAGCTCATTTCGTTGACCAAATGAATGCTGCTCGTTTTGATTACTCTAGGGTAAAAAGACAGGAAGCATTTAGAAAATAAATGCAAAACCATTTCCTCCCTCCTTTCCAAGAATGACCCCTGACGGACATGATATGGTAACATACAACTGATATCATTTTCGCTAAAATATTAACCTATTATCATAAGTTATGTGGTTGTTATTCATCTAAATCAAAGTAAGTTGACTGCAGCTAGGCATTTGTGTTCCTTTCTCCTGAATCCTGGCTGATGACTAGTACAACAAAGTGTCAAGAGCACTAAGACTGAACAATAAATAAGAAAAAGATGATTCACCAAACAAATTAGTATATTCACTCAAACGATCGACCGGTGCGGCTGCGTACTCCTAATAAAACATCAATTTTGGCAGCTACACTTGAGCATTTTACTTCAAGAACACCACATCTGCGTTTCAGTCCCATGTACACCTGTACACAATGTACAAAATGAGTGCTTATCTGTTTCTTTTGTCTACGAAAACGCTTCAAAAATTGTCACCGTTCACCTGAGCACCTGAGTCCACGCGGACTACTCCGGTTGAGATATTAAAAAGCTCCCTGCTCTCCCTCTTTACAAGGGATGCTATCAAGCAACAATTTTGCCTTGATATCTAGTAAAGTCAGCAGTTGAGTCTATAGTGATGAGGTTTCCCCCACAATGCACGTGGAGACATCCCTCATACGGTCCTCTTGCTCGGTTATAAGACTTCTCTTTTCTGGACGGCAACACTGAAAGTGGTCTTTGTCATTTGAAAAAGAGTCATTTTCTTGCTCTGCCCCCAATTACACGTCCCTCTCCAACATCACATAGGGGCACCGAAAGGACACGGACCTATTTTTGTGTGTGTCACAGTTTGGTGGGGGGGGGGTTTGTGTGGAGTTTTTTCATGGGTGGGGCTTTTGTTCATTGAAAACCTTCCAGTAATATCGCCAAAGGAGCATCCTTCAGTGCGAGAAACTACTTTTTAGAGGAAAGATGTTTGTTAAAAGTGCTCGATCACGAGTCCTCCTGTGTGTTTCAGGGATGCGGGATGCTATAAGGAGGAGAGGGAAGCCAAAAGAACCAGCGCTGAGGCCAACAAGGGCACTACAGTTTGAAGGCATCCAGCGCCGTTAACATCACCTCGGGATGGTTCGGCAGATTCGTGACTCGTTCCGTCTAAATGGAAGAAGTAGAAGTAGAAGATTAAAATAGATCTGTAATACCTGAGTGTACTGAGTGACATGGGCATTAATTTGGCATACAATACGAACCATTATTGTTTTCTATAGAGTTGATGCTTCCATCATCGACTTTGACAACGCGGTCGTGACTTTTCTCGCAGTTGTCTGTGGGAGAAACATAAAACAGGGTGTTGTCAGGGTCGTGACATCATCTTTAGCTCGCTGAACTATTCCAGCAGTGATAAACGAAGCAATTGCAAGCACGTTTTGTCAGAAGCCATGCCAGGATCTCTCCTGAGGGGCTTGTAAAACTTACTTGAAGGTCTGACGAAAACTTTCAGCCTCAAGCAGCTCCGTCTCCCATTCTCACTGACTGTAGAGGCTGTGGAAACATTTTAAATGGTCAATATTAGACACAATCGATCCATGCTGCACACTATTTCATAAATCATTTTTTAGCTTTAGTTATATAACAGGGTTCAACAATAAAATTTGTATTTTTTTTGTACTGGGCTGCTCGATCCAGCAGTGCAGATTTTTACATGCACGGCCAACATTTTCATCTGCATTTACATTTAGTCATTTAGCAAATGCTTTTATCCAAAGCGGCTTACAAATGAGGTACAACAACATAATTTATCATAAGAGACAACAATATTATTCACAGCGCACAATGCTTTAAGAGCAGACTGCAAGATAGATCTGTTTTTATTATTTGAGTTAGTGATGGTGCCAGTAAACTTACATTTTAAAACATGCTATAAAAAAGAAGGATATATATATATATATATATAAAATCAAGACAATATTTATAAATATATTATTTCAATTTTAGCATTTGAATATAAATAAAATAAACATTTTAAAATTTTAAAAGGTTTTTTTTGTTTTTGTATATTTATGCATTTAAAAAAGTAAAAAAAATGCACTGGTAATGTTTACAGGTTTATTGTTTACAGGTATAGCAAAAATTCTTACATTACATACAGCACATTAAGGTTTATATAAATTCATTGTTTTATTATATTGATAAAATAATAATTATTCTATTATTATTATTATAGAATTATTATTATTATTGTTATAAAAATACTATATTCTTCATTTAACGCCAAGTTTACATACAATTAAATATAATTTGCAGTATTACTCCAGGTAAGCTATAAATGCATGCACCACTTTTCTTTAAAAATGACAGCATACAGTGCAAAAAAAATTTCCTTTGATTGATTCATCCAAAAAACAAATGTTCAAATCAAGACAAAACCTCAATCTTCACCAGCAGCAATGAAATAATGACCATCATTTTTTGACAAGCCTTCCAAAATGGTAACAATGCAACAACAGCTCCACGGGCTCAAGGCCACTAGGAAAATTTATTTCTGGTTTAGCCTATGAATACATCTTCAGATGTTGTCTATCTTTTCCGTTTGCGGCTTTCTACATGCAAAAGCCTTGTTTAAATGCTTCCAACTGGACTCTTTTTACTGATAGATGCGGGCGGTGCTACTTTGGCTCTGCTGTTTCCCTTGTCATCTCAACCATGAGCCATGTTTCTCAATTTGTCCTCTCCATAAAGAAAAGCTCATTAGCACTTAAAGAAGAACAGGTAGACAGCCTCTCTCTCTCCACCGTCCGCTCTTTATGCAGTACGTAATGCAATCTGGCGTAGTCAGCGAGTGATGCAAATGAGGACCGGTGGGGTGAGGGAGAAAGAAAGGCTTGGTATTTTACCCACAGATCACACTGGACGTAAAGGTGACAAAGTAATGAGCAATGCAACACACTTCAATAAATCTCCTCCTTCAAAGCCTCAATGTAATGAGCACGGACTGCACAAAATGCAATTTCCTTATAGCCAACGCAATATGTTCTTGATAATTCAATTGGTGAGGCTCGCTTTCACTGATGTGGACATGTATTCCACTGTGCCTTTTTCCTGATGGAGAGAAATAGGGGTTGGATGTCTTGTTTTTCTGGTTGAATGCTTGAAATTTGGATTATTTGACAATAAACTTCAGGATAAATAAGCTAAGAATAATGTTCACAGAACACACGGTCCATTAATGGCAGGATGATGAATTAGTCTCTTTTTAAATTTGTTTACTGGCAGGAAATATTTATTGAACACCCTTATCTTGACCACAGCCATTACTAATAGCAGGGTTTTGTTTTACTGGACAGCAAATTTGTACTAAATCTTTCCGAGCTCTTTTCCTAACCTCTGCTGGTTGTGACCTTTCCACAAGCCTCTTAGATGTTGATTGGTCACTACATACATCAACACCTGCTACTTAAAGCTGTACTGGCGGCTAGTAACATCAACAGCTGCAAATGACAGATCACAGGCCGAAAGAAACACCTGCCACTAAAAGCTCTGTAATCAGCTGTGATGATACAAATGACTTCTGTTCGGTCCATAGACCATATCGCCAATGACTGTGAACTACTCAACCTTACACTGACTCTTCCAGTCAAACCTCATGAGTTCACCGTTCTGCTTTTGTTGAGGAAATATATGGGTCAGTGAACATAAGGGGCTATGGTACAGAAAAGGTTTTTTGAAATGCATATATAAAAAGTTCTTGGAAGTGTACTGTTTATGTTTATTTTCAATGAAAAATGCAGTTTAATGATAATTAAAATATCTGAAGCAGCAAGAAAAAATATCTTATATTTGAGATATTTACTTTTAATAAAAAAACCAAAAACATATATTTTGTATATGAGAATAAAGTCGAAACTTTGAGAATAAAAGTCGAAATACTATGAGAATAAAGTCGAAACTATGAGAATAAAGTCTAAATATTACGAAAATAAAGTGTAAATACTACAAGAATAAAGTCGAAACTACAAAAATAAAGTCAAAATACTACGAGAATAAAGTCGAAATATTTGAAGAATTTAAATCTTTAAAATTAAGGTTATTTAGTATAGTGCACTTGCAAATGACCTGGATTGAGAGAAGGCCACCTGAATTTAGGCATTATTCTTGTTAACTTTAATCTCGTCATATTTTGACTAATTTTTATCTTGTATTTATCACCATGACAACTCATCCTGTTCCTTTCCCATTGTGTATATATTATGAACTTTATTCACATCACCTGCATTTAAAGTACGCACTCTTGCATGGGGCATTTTTAGAAAAATTAAATTAAAAATTTTATAGAAAATTATATAAAAGTTAAATATGATTCGTAAGTATAAATGTTGTGGATCATTATTTCGCAAATAATATTACGTTTTCTGATCTTTACAGTCATGCAAGTCATGTATTTTGAGGTCCTTTTTGAATAAATCATTTTTTAAAAGTCTTGTCATTGACTTGTCTTGTCTTTTTAACACTTTAAAGCTGCATGAAAGTGTCAAGATGAAGCTATAACAGGATCAGCCGCCTGCAGAGGAAAGAAAACGAAACAAGAGAAAGACATGTCGGAAGAAAAGAATTATAACTCTTTTCCCCATTAGCTGGCTGGCTCATCTCTGAGCTTGCAGACATTCCCATAATGCACCATGGCTTCTTCTAGCCTTGACCCCCGATGATTCCCTGCTGTGTGGGGTCTCCAGCTGCACTTAATCTGCTGTCTCTCTTCTCATCCCCACACCCTCGTGACTGTGGGGAGAGCTTGGGTTAAATCAATGTACTTATGTGCTGTCTACACTGACATACTGGGGGCTTGTGAACCCTTAATCATGTCCCCACAAGCATATTTCCTTTGATTTGGGTGGAATTGCTTTTGTCTCATTCCTCAAGTCTGGCCTAGTTTGGAGCGGGATCTCAGTGTTGATTGGAAACACCTTCACAAATCCATTGTACATCGCTGGCTACTACCACAATAAATAAGTGTCGAGCGTGAGTGTGCAAACGAAGCATAGTATAATGTAACATTGTCAGAGTCCAAAATTAACTTTTTGCCCAGAGACATTAATAGGATGCCATCCCGCAGTGGGCATTTGGATATGTGGGGTGGGAGAGGGATCTGTGGATGAAAGATGTGCAGGAGTGAACATCGCTGTTCTACACAGCCATTCATGACTGATGAAAACCACAGCCAACCCGCAGAAAAACATTCAAAACTCTGCATTTCAGTGGCAACATTGCACACTGGATAAACCTCTATTAGTCAAATGCCTGTTTTTATTACACAAAGTAAACTCATATAAAATACGACTAATCTTAAATATGTATTATAAAGCTGCAGTAACACTCAGTTCGCCTGCAAATATATAGCTTTATAATATGCTATTAAAAAACACCAATACAACAGCTTTTTTGTAACAGCATTAAACTGCTTATTGTGAAGCTGACCCATTATGATTTAGTTGCTCTGATTTTCCTTTTCTTGTCTCTTAAGGGGTTTAAAGGTACAGTTCACACAAAAATGAATATTCTGTCATCATTTACTCCTTAGCTTTGTTGGTAAATAAAATGATGCTTACCTTTTGGAAAAACTAGTGCAGTTGAACTATTTAAGCAATTTAATTGAAGAAACTGTGACAGAAATATATTAATTGCAATTATAGTACTGCTACTAATCTTAAAATTGTTATTAAAACATAGTTTTTAAGGAAATATATTTACCAGAAAAAGTTATTTACCAGAAATTGTTTACCAGAAAAATGCAAATACACAACACAGTATTACTATGAAAAAAAAGAAAGCAATAAAATTACACACACACACATATATATATAAAATAATAATAATAATAATAATACAATTATTTAACTAGACATGCTGTAATGATTAAGATTTAATAAACCCATTAAAATGGAATCCAAAACATTAACGCATAACACAGATTTGGGTAAAAATACAACTGAATTTGAGAGAGAGAGGGGGGAAAACACCTTAAAAAATGTATTTTGCTAAACATTTAATTAATTCATACTTTCAATTAATTAGACACACTTTTTGATTAAATTTGTAAAAATGTACCCCATAAAACAAAGTCTAGAAAATTTCAAATGGAAAAATAAAACGAATTTCACAAAGCCCTATTATTTTCTTAATATTCTGTGTCACAGAAAGAAGAAATTCATGTTTGGTGAGTCAAGGATAAATGAACTTTATTTCTGGTGTGGACTTTCACTTTAAGTTAGATATATTTCACAAATGTGTTTCCACACGAAGCTCTGCAGATCAGAAGGTCGGTTATGTAAGGTAAAAAATCAAAACAAAAGCTTTCTTTAGCAAACGGTTTGCTCAAGGTCAGTCTGTTACTCTTACAGCTCGACTTCAACCAAGTATTAAGTTGCAGTTCCTTAAAAATAAAGTTTGGTGAGTTATTTACTCATCAAAGACAATTTTTACTTGCACATTGCACTTGACGTGTGTCAATTCTGGACCTTGACTACTGTAAACGTGACGGCATGAATGCTCAGTGCCAGCAAGAAAAACACATCTCTAATTTCAAGGCTCTCGCCGAATTTCTTTAAACATAAACTGTGACAATAATCAACAGTCCCAGTCGTATTATAGGATGATTTCATGGCTGGCTTATATGACAAACTCTCATTCTGTCAGTCATCAGAATTCCCTCGCTGTCAGCATGCGGCGTGTAACTGACCTCTCATTGGCAGACATTAAGACTAGACAACTACACCAACCCTGCTTATTCAAAGACACTCTACACTGTCAAGGCCCGGGCTGCTCATCCACGTCTCCTTTCCCACACGGCCGACACCAGATCCACCCGAGCTGCAGACGGCCAGGGGCAATAAACCTCCCAGACACCACTATTCCAGCTATGGGTTGAGAGATCAGATGCGATGTAACCGAGAAGTCTGATAAATGAGGGAAAGATGGATTGATGCGCCGTCTTTGAGATAAGACGCGCACCCGTCTCTTTTCTTGCACATTCTTGAGAGTGCTTTGTAATGCGGGGAATAATTTTGGCTCAGGTAGCGATTACGCCACTTATAAGCAAACCGCAAAGTACAGGATTCTTATCAAAGCTACAAATCAGGTCTTGCTTTAAGCACAAAGTGGGAATGTTTCTGGTTTACCTTACAGCATTATGAAGATGGAGGGACTAGACTACAAATAGCAGTCGTGGGCTTTTGAAGCGGGCTCATATCAGACAGCCTGCACTGTCGTTGGCTCCGCTTGTGCAGGAGGGAGAGGCCGACTAAAAACCTTCCCTTGAAATTGGATTTCTATCCTCGGAGATTAAGATCAGACTTCCACATCGGCCATATTGGAAAAACATGCTGCCTTGAGCCGTTCAGGATTGTGAGTTCAACTGCAGTCATCAGAGCATGTTCACATTTGACCTGCGGGGCCGGGCCCTCTGATCCCCCCTGATCGCTTCCTGAGCGGGCAGAGCACAGTGACTGACAGCACAGAGGCCGCGTTTGTCACCCCTCTGCTCTCCTGGAGCGACCCCTCACTCAGAATGATTAGCCACCACACCGGCTAACAAAGACATTCTGTCTAACCAAATCATGACAGGCAGACATCAAACTAATGAAGAGAATGATACAGGAAAACTTGCCACAAAAATTAAATAGACAAATAATTAAGACTTTATTATGAATTATAAGAATTAAGAATTATTTTTTGCCTCTGGCTACATTATGTATTTATATATATATATATAATAAATATTTAATTAAATATAAAAAAACAACAATTGTTTTTACAGACAAATTATTTAATTATAGCCATTTTTTAATTATTTATTTATAAAATTATTTAACATAGTAACAGAAAATATATATTAAAATGTAAATCACTTTACATATAAAATATGTCTAAACACATTTTATATGTAAAATGATTTTATGATATACAGTACCTCAAATGTAATTTTTCCATAAAATTATATATAATAAGCTGCATAAAAAATAGGTGTTAAATAAATACTAAAACATATAAATTAATTTACCACATGTATTGTATTATTTTATTTATAAATATTGATTTACTTTTATTTAATTATATATATTCACTTAATTTATTCAAATTGCCTAGTATTAAAATATATTAAAATATTTTCTGCTTTCTAAGACAATTTTGCCCTTAAAATTATGATATGTCATAAAAAAAAAACTAAAGCATGCAGATATATTTACATAATAAATCATTTATATTGTATTGTAGTGATTTTTTTTCTTGTCTTAATTTATTCAAATAGCTTGGTGTTACAGTATATGAAATATCTTCTGCTTTCTATTTCTAGTTTAAAATAACTGTAGCGATATGATCAGTGTTACAGAAAGCCGCTGTCTTTTTGCGATAACATTGAGCAATCACTCTAAACTGCTATGCATCAACTTGATCAGACTGACACACTGTTTATTTTGTTCTCTTTCCTCATAATCCTGCACAAATGGAGAAACTTCCTCCTCCTCTCTCGAGAACCCGTAACAGTTGAATCATGACACTAAGTCACACAGGAGTGAGACATATGCGCTGAATCCTTGTTTTCCAACTCGCATTAACTGTAAAACACTTTATGGTATCTGACAGCTCCATCACTTCAGTCGAGATGTTTCCCATCCTATTATTCTTACTCACAGGCCTTCGGGAAAAAAAGTCCATTTTACTATGTTGCAATGTCTCCGATAGACACCCACATTCATGCAAAACATCCATATCTCCTGCTGGGATCTAACCCCTAAATGCTATGTACCGTGCATTCCTATCTTCCTTTTTTTCCCCCCTCAGTTTCCATGTACTTATCTCCTTTTTTTACCACTTCCCCCTCCTCATTCTCCGATTCCTTCCTTTCACATCTCATAAAAACTTGTCCATCGTTTTATGCGCCCATGAGATCTGTCAGATCATCAGGTCGGATTCCGCCAAATCAAACGCTCCACATCTCCTGCGTGCGCCTGCATAAATGAACCCATCGCGGCCCTGAGCAGTCCGAGAAGTCGGACCACTCCTGTGCCTTATTTTGTCTTCCCACTCCCGCCCTGTAGGGATCTGACTCCAGTTGTAAAAACATGGGTTTAGATGCTTGTTTTTAAGAGCCCTCTCACGAGCAAACGAAAGCTGAGACCGGGAGTTCGTAACAAAGACTCTTTAGAGGAAAGCCGAGATGTTTTTCCCTGAGCTTCATGTTTTCCTTGTAGCCTGTTTGCCAAGACTCCTGAAAAACAAAGTCATACTTGGCAATGACTTCCTTTCCTTAATGCTCGTAATCAGATACTTGTCTTAAAAGTATACCATTAAGACTTGAGTTGCGCTATCCTCCGTGAGGACGCTAATACAACATCCTTTTCCAGGCAAGGCAGCTTTTTCCACGCATAAACCGAAAGCCAATCTAACAAATCTATTTAACATGCGCAGCGTCTGGTTTCGGATACAGAAACTGTAAAACTTCATTTAGATACAAATCACTTCTGCACCAAAAAAAGAAAAAAAAAATCTACACGATACTCACAGATATAGTAGTATTCTCTGCCTGGCCGAAATTCGAATCCCAGCGAGAATGGTGTGAAAAGCTGAAACTTCTCTGAGAACTTCAGCGGCCCGTTGGGCGAGAGAGGCCTGTTGCATTCCCAACGCTTGAAACCTTTCGCCGTGTGGTCGCAAGAGCTGTAGCCGTCGTAGTTGACCATGAAGAGGACGTAGCGCTCCGTTCTCTCCTCAGGAATGGCGTCCATGTAGTGGGGACAGTATACGTCCAGATAATCGTTAATGCATACGTCGATGTGGAAGTCTCCTCGGTAGAACCTGTTGTGGGAAAAAAAAGGCCGCAGTGAGTATATATGATATGAAATATTAGCCATTCAGTGACTCTCACTGGTATGTTTTACGAGTCATCGAGCCCCTACTTCACAGAAAGGCCACTTCTGGAGGAAGCCACTTATTTGAGAGCAATTACCGCAAATGTGAAAGCACGTAAATCACCCAATCGGAGCCTGCTAGGGCTCACTGAGGATCACGAAGAAAATTCATAATCCTGTCGTTGACGTGGATGCTTTAAATACGCCTGAAAGAATGAGTTTTCCATGGGCGAGAGATGACAGCTTGAAATATGGCACCCCGAGGAATGCTTCAGCAGAAAAAATTTGCATCTCTCGTGCCAAAACGGCCAACTATTCCTTGTTTGTTGAAAATCGAGATGACCTCCAGAGGATCTTACCAAATAAGAATGGCAAAGGAATGTGCACGACTTCATTTCGAAAAAGGAAGTTATTTAAGTGACGATGGATAGGCTCGAGTCGGCTATGTTTAGAGTCGCAGTAAAAAATATGCATTTGCTCCAAAACTAAGCGAACGTGACTCGGTTTATATGTGAAGGATGCTTGGGATTTGGTGGGAGTTATTTTAGGTTGTAAGGTAGTGGACACCCAGTAGGCACCCTGGAGAGAGCTAGATGAGCTTCCAGGTTAATGTGAGGTTAGCGTTGCAATCCTGCTGTGGACAGAAGCACAGCTGGGCACGCTGACACAAAGATTTCCACTCATTACAGACAATAAAAGACTATTGAGAGCAGATGGAGCTCGAGACCTATCAGATTATCATTATGTGGATTTCAAACGCACTGCTGAAATACTTAGTTTCCCTGTAGGCTTGGCGCTGGTTTGAATGCGGGTGTATGTGTGTGTATGCATGTTTGGCAGAATGTGTGGATGCTGCTCAAAATCTGCAAACACTTTAGGGCTATTTTGAACAACTATTGTTTACTACTCTTGGGGGCGACATCATTTGAATGGAAAGCAAAATCTCAGCTGTGAAAAACACTCTTCCTAAGTGATCGCGCAGTCCAGATGTTTCCAGATCAAAATCTGGCTTTTGTGAATGTGTAACACGCAAACATGTCTTTTTACTTTGTCATTGGGTACTGGCAAAAGCAAAGCTATTTCCTGATTAAATTTATTGGCTTTCTGTGTTTCCTGTCATCTTTTAAAGTGGAATGATTCAGTCTAGTGCAGACAAAAAAAATCAACAGGTTTATACAGTTTCCCCAAAACGGTGTCCAGAGCATAGGATCACATAAACATAACAAAAAAAAATAAAAATACATATTTTAAAAAAGTTAATAAACTAGCATTTACTATTGTAGGTTCATTTTCATTTAAAATATACTAGCACATATTTAAAATTTTAAAGTATGCACAAAAGTATCTCAAGTATCTTAAGTAACTCACAAAAGTCTCTTAATTTTTTAATTTTACAATATTTTAAACTGTAATTTATTCCTGTGATGGCAAATAGAATTTTAAGCGGCAGGTCCTCTAGTCTTTAATGTCACATGATTCTTCAATAATATGCATGTCTAATTGTGCTGCTTAATATTTTTGTTAAAACTATACATTTTTGCAGGACTCTTTGATTAATAGAAACTAGAAAGTTAAAAAGAACACTTTTTTTTCTTTTGTAACATTACATTTAATCAATTAAACGCATCCTTGCTGTAATATCTCAGTGTAATTTGATATTAAAGTATTATGAAAAACATAAATTGACAAACATAAACCGCATATGTATAATTTAACATTATCTGCTGTAACATTTTGTATTGTTAGTTTGTGTGATACCTAATGCATTAACTGTTGTTAACAAATTGGCCCTTACTGTATAGTGTTCATTAATAATTTTAAACTGAGCTCTAAATTACTCACAGAATAGAGTCATGGCTCTAACCACATAAAGGTCAAGGGTTCATTTCACGGAAATGTGTGAAATTATATAAAAAAGTAAGTCTCCACTGCAACACAATTTACTTTGGATAAAAGCACCTGCCACACACATAAATACACTGTAAAAATGTAGTTTGAGTCAAGGCTAATGCCCTTTCACCTGTCTATCATGTGAAATATCTTTGCTAGAGGATACTAAATAAGTAGTTAGAGGACCAGACAACAACATATTAGCTCTCTGGACAACACCTAAAGGCAACGGAGTGCTTTTCTATGTCTTTGCCAGAAAAATCAATGAGTGAGAGAATTGAGTCACATTGTGTCACTTTATAATATTCTTACGTGGCCTCTAAATCAAATGCCACCTCAGCAATTCATTTTCAATGTGTATCAGATGAGCTCCAGTGGGTTATAAAGAGATTTGACCCCATTAAACCCAATAACAGACAAACAGCTCATCAATGCTGGGCTTTCTTTCATGCGCTTGAAGAGCGATGGGCCAGCTGGTCAATAAACCACACAATGCTGTGCCAATTCATCATTAGGATTAAAAAAGAAGCTCATTAGCTGTTTCTATCAAGGCTACTAACACAAACATGGCACACGGCTGCATCAGAACAAGTCCTACAACAAAAACCTCCCATAACGATAATCCTCCTATTCAGTCAATTCTCTCCATCACTCTTTCTCTACGTGTTCAAACAGAGGGTTATGGGTGATGACCGGGGCAGACCAGAGTCTAAAGAAAGGCAGGACACCGGGAGGTAGTGGGCTCATGGAGTTCATGATTAAAGTTGGTTCATCCTAAGGTCAGACTCCTCAGACTTAACAATGGAATGAAAAATGAAGTAGGCTCTTCACTCAAGAATTTCCAACGGAAGCCAATTAAATCAAAAGAACTCTGAGGAGCTGGCATTGATTTTCCAAAGAATGGAAGAAATGGGCAAAAATATCAAGCTGACTAGACAAGCCTCCGGACAAAACAGCATTATTGTTAATAATGGGAGAACTCACCAAAATTACAATTCCAACTTTTCAAAACCTCTTCTATGGAACACAAAAGAATATATGTTGCCAATTTAGTTTTCGGACCCCATGAGCTTTCATTGTATGGATAAAAACATTCTTCAAAATATCTTCATTTGTGCTTAGAAGAAAGTAAGTTTGGAACAACTTAGGGCGTGAACTATGCCTTTAAGCGCACCTCCTTACAACTTCCCGTAGAGGGCGCTCTCAAGGCAATGACTGACGTGACTCCCAAGGGTGTAGGTCAGCTAAGCCTCAAGCCCTCCAGGCCTTTCACAGTGGCACAGATGGAGGATCTCCTCCTCAGGTTACAGCTCTCAGGCCAGCAGTGGAGCAGTTGTCCCATCATTCAGTGGGGAGGCAACGGTACATCTCCCAACGCCTCAGATATCACTCATTCACCCCTTCCAAAAGAATGTCTGCCCAGAAGCATTAACATCACAGACAAACAATGGCCTGCCAGGACTTCAAGCTGTGCTGGCTTGGCAAACGCCTCAAAAGACGGATGAAGGTGAAGGAGGGGAGAAAAAATGCATACAAGAGCCGCCTCTCTGCGAGTTTCCCATGGAAAACACTCCGTGTGAGATTTTCTTGAAGAGGCAAGATATATGGCTCGCTACATTAAAAGCATATTGGTGATTGTGGGAGGCATGTCTATATTTCAGAAACATTGGCAAAAGACATTCAGCAATAGATTAAAGAAAAAAGGCTAGATATGTGAGCATGCATGTGTGAATAGAAGAAAGCAAGCAAACATGAGTGAGTGAGAACGGGACTATCGCTCTTGGGTGAGATAGTTACTTGTCTAACATGAGTGATATGTGGAAAGTATTTGTGGTGCCACAGGTTAATCGTCCCGCTCTCGTGTCATTGTGATTAGTGGACTGCCATGTGGTATATGTCACTCGACAAACAATGGATATCCTGCGGTTAATCCTATGGGTCTGATAAACACACAAACAAATGTATATAAACAGCGGACCTTCATTTATGGCATTCACCAACCCTCAATTCAACTTGGTTTTGATTTTGATTCATTTAGATTCTGATTTCTTGGTTACACATTATTTTGACAGTCCACTTTAGACATTCTACTTACTATAATATTTAAAAATGAAAATCCTGTGAACATTTACTCACCCTCATGTCATTCGAAACTTCTACTGAACAGAAAATAGTTATCTGTTCTACAGAAAAAAGGTTTGGAAAGATATGAGGGTAAATAAATAATCACAGAATTTCCGTGTTCTGGTGAACTGTCCCTTTAAGAATTAGTATAGAGATTGAGACAATCAATATTTCCCTAGAAAAGTCTGTATTAACGGCAAAAGGTCAACAATGGGGCAGCCTTGTGAACTTCACAGACGAGTGCAAGCAGACGTACTACTTATAAATAACATACTTGTTTAGATTGAAAACCTCATTATCCTGAGTGGATCCTCTTTACTGCTGCAACTGAATATTGAGTAGATGCTTTACAGATCTCAAATAACTAGATTGACACGAGTGCTTGGCACCAAATATACTCTAGTGGCTTTAATGCAATAGTGAGACCACGTGAGGTCAGGACTAGAGTCAGAGGTCATGGTTCGCTCATTATTAATGAAGGCCTCCATATTCAAAAGAGAACGAATAGAATAGTCCAGAACACAACATGTTTGGTTTATGTCCTATTAAAGTCCTGTGTGGGAGTATTACTAAAGGTGTTTTACCAGAAAGTTCGACTTTCATGTATCGTCAGGGTGGCATTGTGCTGTGAGACCATACGGGATGAGAGAAAAGAGTAGGCGAAGAAGGTATGGTGACTGTCTGGCTTCCCTGGAAAGACAGCTATTAAGGAAGCACTGTATAATTAGGCCAAGTTTCTGATTCACCTGAAATCAATTTATAAAACAAAAGTAATCAATAAAATATTTAAATGAATAAATTATTATTACCCTGTGAAGGAAACCCTGTAAAGTCATTCTTCAGTGTCACACGATCCTACAGAAATCCTTCTATTATGTTTATTTGGTGCACAAGAAATACTTTCAATTACTATTGTTAAAAACTGTTGTGTTGTGCGATATTTTTGTAGCAAATATTTTCGTAATACAGTTTTTTTCTGATTCGTTAATGAATTGAAAGTTTGAAAGAACAGCATTATTTGAATTTGTGTAACATTGTAAATGTGACTGAATAAACATACACATTTCTTTCAAAAATATTTTTTTAAAATCCTAACTTTTTAACAGTAGTCTATATACATGTACACACCTACATAACAGTATAAAGAAATCTAGAATATAATTTCTAAAGAAATATATATATAATTTTTATATGATAGAATATTGCATATATTTAACAGTGTAATTTAGTCAAATTATTAATCACCTCCAAAATAAATATTCTTGTTTGCATAATATATGTGTGTGTGTTCTGTGTATATTTATTATGTATACATAAATACACACACATAGAGTATATATATTTATATATTTACATGTCTATATTTATATTCATATAATTTCTATTATAAATAGATTTAATACATAAACATTATATTTTTTTCTGAAATATATACATGCATGTGTGTGTATTTAAATATCCATAATAAATATATAAAGTACACCCACTTACTCTATGTTAACAAAAACCTTTTTTTGTCGTTTTTGGATGCGATTAACAGATTCATCGTTTGACAGCACTAGTGTAAATATATTTTAAATAACAAAAACATTCTCATTTAAAATATAACAAAGTTTCTTCACACTTTATTTTAAGGTCCAATTCTCCATAGAGAACAAACACCTAACTTGCTGCTGCTTATTAATAGACAGTAATGCAGTTGTTAAGTTTAAGTATGGGGTAGGATTAGAAGGATTATCACTATTAATAGTGAGAACTGTTCATTAAAATAAACGTTGACCAATTTTTATATAGACCGTCAATATAACATTTTCCTATAAAATTTATATTATTATTATTATATTATTATTCCTAAACTGTTCGTCCAAGGAAGCTGGGTAATCAGCCTGGTGGAGACAGAAGCACATCCCATAATGGGGACCACCAGCATCTAAAGCACAACATACACTGACCAACTACGAAGTTTTTATATTAGGTTTGGAGAGAGAGACCGTGAGGGTGGCCTAGAGGCTGGCATAGAACCGTTTTTACCTTCAACAAACGCAGCAGAGCCAGAAAAAACAGCACATGTAACGTAATGTAACATCTAAACATAGAGTCCCCTCAGAGTGCCAAGCATGCCGTGCTCAGGCCCCCCACACCTGGTGCTCTCAATCTCCTCCATCCAGCCCAGTTCATCAGAACCCTCAGCGGCCCTGTCAGAGCCTCCTCCATCAGCCAGCACACCCTGCAGGGCCGAGAGCCGAGAACAGCCACACACACACACACATACACAGAGAGAGAGGAGACTGAAAACCCAGAGTATAACCGCCACGCAGCTATGATAATCCAGTTGGTGTTTTAAAATCTTAACACATGGCTTTAAAGGAGAATGTAAATTTGAAATACATTTAAAAAGTTACATTTCCTGCTTCTAAAATCTATTTGCATAGTCCATGGCATCTCTAAACAAACAATACCTTGGTATTACTGATATCATATGCGTTATAATGCTGCAACAGAAACGGCAGCCTGCATCAACAATAAAAAAAAGTTTGCTGAATATGTATTCCCTGGGGCGGGGGGAGGAGATGAGGGGTATTGTATGCATGTACCATATGTCACACCAGTAGTATTGACTAGATATGCTCTCATTGCTTTGGACAAGAAACACCTCCAGACCTCATTTAAATTCGCCTCATACCGACCGGGGAAGGATTAGCTCACTGATGCACCACATATTGTGTTGTACGGACAGCATTGCCAAATAGCATTCTGGGAAGGAACCCTTCTGGAAAGTTCATTTTCCCTCCGCTGAGGCAGTCTGGGTATGGGCAACCCCAGTCCATATAATCAGCAGGATTTATAATCTCCATCTGATGACAGGTGATTCAAGTAAAAAAAAAAAAGAAAACCTTCCAATAAATCAGAGCGGGGTCTCGGTCTCAGACGAAGATGAAGGGATGGAACAGTCATACAGATGTTTCTTATCTCCATGATCGAGCTAATAAACAGTGAGTTGAGTATATATTGCTTTGCGGCAAGACGTTCTGTGTCTGACTGATCTTCTGTTTTTAGTGGAGGGAGCGCTTTCCTTTCATTCCTGATGCTTCCTCTGCTATCTACATTCAAGAGCCAAGGGCTCCAAGTTCAACAAGTCCTCTTGAGGAAAATATTTATTATGGGCTGTGGTTGTGTGATTGACATCATAACATAACATCCTGGATTATGAAGTGGAATATGATGGAATATGGAACGCTGCGGCACGCTTTGAAGTCATGAATTAGAGGCTTCCATGCAATGGCAACCAATCCATGGCAGAGATATATTTTTGTTGAACATATTCAAGTGATATTTGGCAAGGTGACCTTGTCATGCCAAATTCCCTGAATGTATGTAGAGGTTTGTTGGCCTTAATTTTGAGGTCAAGTAGAACACAACTCAGGGTACATGTCAAATTTAATAGAAATGGAGCTATGAAGAATGGAAATACAGTCTGTTTGATAGATCGTACATTGGTGTCAATAATAAAATATAATATAATATTAAGTGTTTTTGTTGAATTGTGTTTCTATTATTTGTGAAACGCATGTTAAAACCCACTGAAATAGAATTTCAGAATTTTTAGAATTAAATTAATGTATAAAATAGAATATAAAACATTTAAAAAGATTAATTACAAAAAAGAAAAATAATTAGTAAAAAGTAAAAATAACAGTATTCATTTTAAGCTTAATAAAGGAAATAACTTCCAAATTATATTTAATCGCTTATTTTGGTGTACAAAGTACAAGTACACCAAATGTACAAAGCCGAAATGCAAAAAGCTTATGTGAACCTTTTTGGGATAAAAACAAGTATGTAAAAGTATGCAAATTAAGACAAGCAAGTATAGCTCACGGCCTCGTTTACATTCCTATCAAATTAAATATCAGTCAACCCTGACTAATGTCCTCTGTCAATATCATAATCCATATTTGTGTCTTCAGTGGCTTGTCTGGGCCTGCTAAAGTGATTAGCATCCCAGCACAGCGCCGAATTTAATCTGTGGTCTCATGTACGTGTCCATGGTATGTGGTAGTTACCTTGCTATTGTTAGACAGCTATGGCCTCCACTGTTGTCACTTTAACAGATTGATGGAGTGGCCTTGGCCCTCAGACAGCATAAGGCGGCCACAGAGGGAGGCCAGGAGAGGAGGTGACAAAGCAGTGTATTAATACACAACCTCTGTGAATAAAAGGCATGTTCATCCCCACATGGAAAGGGACAGATGACTGTATTACAGCTTTTACCTGTAAGCAAAGCCATCTTAACCATACATAATAAAGACATATTGTGCTACAATGAATATGAGTTTTTACAATTGCTCTATTATTAACAATGGGCGAGCGTGATCATATGCGGTGGAGGAGCTGTTTCTAAGAAAAGCATGGGCATCGGCTTTTGTGTTGGTTCAATGTCAGCACAAGCTATTTAGTGACGTATGAAGAGATAGCAACTTGGCCTTGCTCTGTAAACCGCACCATCCAGAGGATTGTTGCGAGCATGAAAACGGTGCGAACAGGCATCAGTCAACAAACATTACTGAGTTTTTTTAGTGCGCACTTAACACGCATACAGAGGTTCTCAACAGGCTGTTCGCCGAGCGTCTATCAACACAGGAACTCAACACGCAGAGCCTTGTTTAGTTGTAGAATGACTCTGAGAGCAATTTCGCTGGTGTGATATGTTGGTTTTTAGGTTTTAAGCTAGCGCACTAAAGCCTTTTGGACAACTTTTGATGAGTACGCAAGGTCCTTGAGGTGTTATAATGGAAACATTCTTGTTTGTTCCGCAGCCTTTAGGTTTCTACTAAATCAAGGGTGATTTTTCTTTCAACAGGTATAGAGAGCAGACTGTTCGGCAATTTCTGCAGACCTCAAGTTAACTAGACAAAGGCTCTCCAAGTTATTTACCCTTCAGAGGAATTACTTTCCGCCCCAGAAGGAGAAGCGATCACTCACAGTCAGCATATTAAAGGGAGGGTGAAGTTTACAGATGGGTGGTAAGTGGGATTTACCTGTATGCGTGTGTTTGTCTTGGAGCATGGTACGCATAAAGGCAGGTATGGGTTGAATTCTGAGCGAGTGTGAATGGTACAGGGCTTATTTGAGAAACAGGTCTTGGCAAGTCGCCCTGCGCAGTATTGATGGACTCAGTGAAAGATCTTAAGCAGTGCTGTCACAGGCAGACCAATGATGTGGCTTTTTTCCTGCAGCAGGTAAAACAGAGCTAATCCTCTTTTCTTTCCAAACTAATTGAAAGCAGGTCAGTATTAACAGGAGATTTGACACTATACTACACCTTCAGATGGAGGACATACGCCAGGATTTATAAAAAGAAAAAGGAGAGGTAAAAAAGGGACATAAAGCATGGGAAAATAAGGGGACTCAACAGAACCCGTGGCATTTGTGTCCCTCGTCTATATATATATATATATATATATATTTATATCACATGATCACATAAGATAATTTTTATGGTGAAAAAATTCAAAACAATTTTAAAAAGTAGGTATTTATAGGAATATAAAAATCTAAATGTTTATGAGATTGAAAGAGCTATATAGCTAGATGAATAGATAGAGTTATTCAAAAGGGGACAATGATAAAATTGTATAATGAATATAATTTTTTGTACAGTGAACAACTGGCAATTAAAAATTTGATATTTATAGAAATACCTATAAATAAAAAGATATTGATATAAAGCACTTTTCACAGCATATTGCTAAATATAAAAAATACACATAAAGAAATATGCATTAAATATAACATTATAATAAATTAAAAACTACATTTACAATTATTTATTACTAAAATAATCATTATGATTTATATATCTAATAAGCTATTTATATATATATATACATACAGAAAGATAGATGTAAAATATATATATATATATATATATATATTATAGTTCATGTTTTACTATTTTAAATGTCTTATTTAAATTTTTAAACAATTGAAATGTTTTAATTCTTTATTTTTTATTGAATATATATAAACATTATTTGCTAGAATGTTAATAGCCTCTGTAATTCTGTAATTTCTCTGTAGATCTAATGTGGATCACTGGAAATCATTAAAAAATCTTCTGTAAGAAGATCTAGCAACCGAAGAGCAATATCCAAACATTCATTGAGCTTTCTCACCTACACAGGGGAAAAGCTCACAAAGACGCACGCATTCACACACTTGTGCTGTTCCTCCTGCATTGAGCGCAAAGTCCCAGCATTCCTCTGTGCCTGCTGGCTCTTGTCCCTCTACACTTGTCACACTGAAATTCACCCACTCAAATGTTTTAAAGTCTTCTGAAGAGACTCTTGCAGGCCTGTTAGCACGAGGGAAGTGTCAGGTGACAAAGCCAGGCTTAAGGACTCACAGGGGGCCTCCTGGCCCTCTCCACTTCACTCTGTCCTCCACACAATGGCTAATTGGAGAGATCTACGGGGTTCAAAGATCCAGGGTTTAATCAGTATTTAGCACCATCTGGCTGTACAAACTCCTCCTCCACATCCCTGAATTTAAGACTTCCTGCTCAGGTTTTGGACCTTCAGGCCTTTCAAAATAAAGCTTGGCAACAAGAAGACGACGTAGCTGTAAAACCTGAATGTTTTATTTATTCCTAAAGTGCATTTGGGGGGAAACGTAGTCTTAAGTCTCAAGTTTTTAAATGCCAAACAGATGTAAGGCACATTAAGGGATGTAAAAAATCCTACTCTTATTTTTATTTTCAAGCTAAAGTAAATTCCCATGCCGAAGGATCCAGTTACATTTGCCAGTGACCAGACCCCATACAGAGTCCGTACTGCCAAGTCTCTCACTCGCTTTCTCTTCATGTCTTTCTGAAGATGCTGTCAGTCCCTAATGAGCTTGGGTGTGCTATGTGGAGGCTTATGTGTGGGTTGCCAGGTCTTTCTTATTGCAGTCACTCCTGCTGAGCCATTTAACACCATTTCGACCAAACATGTCAACCAGGAGATAAACACACCTCTTACTGAGGACAAACGTTCCACGTCTAGCTATTTTCCTCAAATCCGAACTCAAACAGATGAAATAAAAAAGAGGTTTAGTGAATTCCAGTTCTGTGAAGGCCTTGAAAATGCCAACATGTGTTCAAAATGACAGCAGCCTGAAAGAAACACCCTAGCACGCATAGAAAGAGCTTATACTCTTTTCAGTATGCTCTTTTTTCTGAGTCTATACTTGTCACTCAACAGGTAGAGATAAATGGTTCATTCTCTGTGGAGATTTAAAGGCTTAAAGGACTGTTTACACTGTAAAGTCAACCAAAAACAACGTACCAGCAGGTAAAAATGGGCGAGAACACCACATGTGACGCTCCGAGCCGCATTAAAAAAAGAGAATGGCGTAGACTCCTAGGTTTAAAGGAAATCCCGGTGCATGTAGTTAGGCATTGTTTAGAGTAAACATAATCATCTCCATTTCACAGCACTATCATCTTCCTCATCTAAGAGGATTTGAAATACGAGACCGGGAAGTCGGCTCAGGCACCTCTAGGCTGCCAATGTTTTTCACTGCCTCACAAATGAGTGTCAGGCAGCTTTCCAAACACAAACACATTCCCCAGCACGTCCCTGCCTCCATTCACGCCTAATAAGCCATGTTCCACACATACGCTCGTAAGTTAACAGGAATCGATACCAGGGAAAAGTCTTAACCGAGCCTGAGTTGTCAGACCAAGCCGGAGGGATGAGCTCAACTAGTGTGAGCAAGAAAGCAGCCGTTTTATCAATGGCCTACACTGTGGCCTCGTGGGACCAGACTCCAGACTGAGAAGAGGAAGCCTCTTTTTGCTCGCGGGTGTGGCAGAACAATACAGCACTGTTCCAGGTGTGAAGGTTTCCTAACCAACCGATCTGATGACACGTCGCTGCAGGCTAAAAACCGAAAACAAGGAAGCGAAGTGTGCCGATGACACTGGTGCTGAAAGTTTAAGGATGATATGTCATGCAAGGCTCAGAATTTCCCGTAATTTCAACTTCAAGGAATGACCTTGAATGCACGTTTTAAGATGAATGAAGGTATGCGAGGGCGCGAGAGGTCAAAGGAATGAATAAGCACAATAGCATTCATTTATCTGCATGAGTCATACAATGGCAGCTTCGCTGTGGCAAACTGTGAAAATAACATGCTACAGAGAGCTGAAAGCACAGGGGCAGTTTGTGAAAAAAGAAAATTACTTCTTCGTGTCGGTCCAAACCTGTGTGTTTTTTTTTACTGCAATGGCACAGGAGATATTTAGCATAATGTCCGGTGACGTACCGTGTTTGATTGTTTGAACCAAATGTAAGCACAAAAACTATATTGGAGGGAAACATTTTCAGTCAAGAGTGACGTAAAATCAGCATGAATCTAAAATAGAGCATCATCTATTTTCTAAATGAATGTTATTGATATTTTGCTTATTGTAATTTAGTTTTGTTGTTTTCTTTTTGTCATAAAACAGGAAGCAAAGTGGATGAAAGAGGAGGGCGAGATCAGGAAAGGTCCTTATGATGGGATTTGAACTCGGGACACCCATTGCGCAACAACCACAAGGCTCTCAGGGCTGAACTTATTGCAAGTTTTAATAAAAGATGTAAAATAATAAAAACTCAGTTTTCTCATGAAATAACAGAATTCTCCCTACTGACATATACTGAACCCATCACCTTATAATTAACCGCAAACTTGCGGTCTCCATCAAATCAACAACTGTGAATTGAACCCGTAAGTTCCCGACCTTCTTTTTTTTTTCACTAAAACCGCTACATACACTTTGTCTTCTTTTTTATGACTACTGTCAACCAAAATTTACGTCCAATACTGCCATCTATTGTGCTGGAGACCAGACAGTTTCATGCTTGGACATTTCTTGTTTTTTTAAAGCTATGGTTGGAACAACATGACAGCCATATTTTTTCTGAATAAACTATTAAATTCAGTATCAGCTGTGTGTTTTTGCAAAATTTGCAGCTAGGGCCCCAAACACCCACTCCTCCTTGAGAAGACTTCAAGTCGTCCATGACAGGTGAACACAAACAGATATTGTCAACGACACATGAAAAGGAGATACGCATATCTGCGTTTTGGCTAGCACACCCTCGTTAGCGGACCTGCAAATGTGTTGCAGTCTCCGCAACGTTGAAGACTGACCCCTGCGTTTATCTTTGGAATGTGGGAATTTAATCTGCGGCCCAGGAGAGGACCCTCCGCGTTGACAGTTTGTCTCTTCAGATGGACACCTCGGGCTGGTGGGAATGCAGAAGGCACCGATGAGCCCTGATTATGGTTCGGCTCAAAGTCTCATCTCTCCACACCTCCGACCCTGACCTAAGCAGATAGGAACTCTTCATGGCTCCTTCACGGGCCAGAGGGAGGGCAGCTGACCCAACAGTTGCTCAAATGCTGGTCCTTCGGGATCCATCTTTAAAGTCGGCAGTTTAAGTAAAAGTTACCTGATATTTAAATCTGAGAAACAAGATTATTAATGTGAGCACAGAGGGCAAAATAGCAGAGCAGATGAATTCACAAACCACAAAATAGCAAATAAGCTCCAATTTCTACAAGACACAAACCCAAATAAAACAACGATGTGCTTTCAAAGGGAGAGAACTGAATTTTTATGAGGAATTTTGCAGAGCTATAAAAATAAACTGAATGAATCAATTTCGCATGAAACAAACAAGCACAAATAGAAAACAACTTCAGACAGCAGCGTAAAATGGGTGCCTTTTATGCCAGACCTTTGGTTTCTGACAGATGGAGCATCAGTCCCAAAGGATGGTGTACGCGCTTCTTTCTTCAACCTCTATAATCTTGAAACAAAACAGCTGACTATTGATACAAGGCATAGACCCTCTTTCAGGGCTATCTGTTATCTCCTGAGAGGTGAGGACTGACGGACAGAGACTGTACACCATGTACCCATGATTCTTATTCACACTCTCTCTCTCAGTCTGTCTAAAAATCATGTCCAGAGGGGAGTTCAGTGGACCTATTTGATGAATGAGTCCTGAAAGACTTGTTTTTTTTCTCCCACACACTCCCACATTTACCCTCCCACTGTTTCTCTGTCTCTTCCTTTCTCACCAGTACCTCGCTAATGACCGCACCGCTTGCCGGCGCACGGTGGCTACCCATCAATAACTCCCACATCACGCAGGTTCAGAGAGGGGAGCCAGATGAGCCTCAGGCTGACGCACATCTGCTTTCCGCATCTCTGTGGCTGGTTGGCGCTCCAGACGCACAGCATTCTTTCAGAGAGCATGGCATGGCTAATGCAAGTTGTTGGGCTTGGGCTTGTTAGCGTGCGGCCATGGGCTGCTTATATATTACAGGGCTTGCACGTGTTTTTACTGAATGGAGTTAACATGCCGCAGATGTTGTTTAACGGCAAACATGTTTGAGTGCTGTTCTGCTAAACGGGGGAACTTCTACTGGCGAGGGACAAGATGGGCTAATCCATAATGAGTGACAGGGCGTAAATGGTGGCGCACTGCTAAAAACGATATTAAAAATCTTAATGCTGCGGTTCAATAAAAATATGGAAACGTTCTTTAAACAAGAGGAATTTATGAATTTAGCATAGTTACTTTATGCAAGGTATTAAGACGTGTTTTCAAGAATATACAGTTTTGAGCTTAAAACTAAATTTAAAATCAATGCTTGAAAAAAATTTGACTGGGTTGAAAAATATTTTTTCTTGAGATTCTAAACTAATCTTACTTTAAAATGTTTGGATATTTTTAACTGGACAACAAGGCAAAATTATTAAGGAGATAAGGAAAATTATTTGTACTTATATAACTTACAAGCAACACAAGTTAACACTATTAAGTTATTTCCAGTACTTTTTGCAGTATTTATTAAATTTGGTTGATTTCACAGAATCATATAGCATTTTTGCTAATGCATTAATCCATCTTAAAATATTTGTATGTAAAAATGTGTAGAAAATAACATGTTCCAATATTAATAATTGCTGTAAAAAATATTGTTTGTTAATCTAAATGTGTAAATGTAGCCATTGCATTAATGTTTACATAAAACACCTTATTGAAAATTGTTAACTTTATTTTTTATTCACAGTCTGACACAATGCATGCAAAACATACACAGGCTTTTGTGCTTCTAGGATGAATATTACTTAAGCAATTATATAACAACAGAATATATTGGGCATGGAAGAATGTGTTTTCTCTTACCTAAGCAGGAAATTCCACAAATCATTTGAAACATAGAGAGACAAAAAGAAAAAGAAAGGCAAATAGTTAGTTTATCAGGCTATGCTTTTGCATTTGATTTTCATTTTAATTTGCAGCATGGGGAAATGAAGCTGTTAAATAGCTCTGCATTTCGCTGAAATTATACAGCAAGCTCATTTATGAATTCTATTGATATAAAAACGAGGGTGTTTGTATATCAGTCATTTGCTAAAAAAATAAAATAAAATAAAAGAGCATAACAGCAAATACCCTATAAAATACTGACCCACAAATTAACGGCACTGCTGTGTATGCTCTCATAACTTCAACGGTCCATTACAGTCGGAGCACCATTTAGAATGGCGTTAAATTGTAGGGAGCCGGGAATTCATGCAGGAACCAACTTCTCGTTCTACTTCAATGCGTGGGTGAAAATCCCTTTCCTGTCTCGCACAAAGGATCACCCTGTGACCCTATGGCACTTCATCCAAAGTGGATAGTTATGACTCTCTGTCCATTACCTAAATGGAGAGCACTTGAGCAGTATTGATCAGGGGCCTCTTTTCACTCATCACGCTATCCTGACATTGCACAGTCCTATGTAATAATCCATGGGGTCAAGACTAATAAATCTGAATCATAAATGTTCTGTCTATAACAAAGATAACAAGCCATTTCAGGGACAATGGATGATGGACTTTTAGAGTCTCTCCTGAATTGTCTCTGCACACTTGATGATTAAATGCTAAACACTAACGGGATGTCACAGCTGAGGGATGCCACAATCTTCTGATGACCGAAATACATGAGTGCATTCTGTAATCACTCCACTCCAATACCACTGAAAAAAATTTTTCCCCTTTGAGCCTTTTTGCTCTTTTTTCTCTATTCATAAAATTCACGTATACAGTATATGAGCCTTGGGAGAATTTAATTTTGCATTGAAAGAAATTTACATAATTTTAACAAACAGTGTTATGTATTACTGTTATATTAAATATTATAAATATAAAAAAATCTATTGTTTGGTTTGTTAGGACAGTACAATATTTGGTAGAGAAACAACTATTTAAATATTTGGAATTTGAGGGTGCAAAATCTAAATACTGGTTTTTAAATCTGTCAAAATGAGGTTCTTAGCTATGCATATTACTAATGAAATATTATTTTTTTATATATTTATGGTAGGAAATTCACAAAATATTTACATGAAACATGATCTTTACTTAAAATACTAATGATTGTTGGCATAAGGGAAATATGCATCATTTTGACCCATACAATGTATTTTTGGCTAAATATACCCCAGTGACTTAAGCGACTGGTTTTGTGGTTCGGGGTCACATATGTCCCTGGACCATTTATAATGACATTTATAATATTTAATAAAATTACAATTTCTCATTAAGCTTTTATTATAATTATTGTGCAGGGAAAAGCATTCAACACCATTGTACCATTGTACCATACGCATATTCTGCTGATGACTAAATAGGTTGTTTTTAGTGATTCATATTGCCTTATAAAGTGCCGTTTTCCATGATGAGCCCTTCAAATATGCAGACTAAGGTGGTGGAGGAGAGAATAACATAGTCATGTGTGTATGTCGAGGATGTGTACGAGTTACAGTGCTGTTGGACAAGTAGCTCAAAGGCAATTTTCTATTGCAAGAGAGATCTACAGCACTAATAAATCACACACTGCAGAATCTGCAGCCACACCAATGTGCCTGAGTGAGGAAATCAAAACGTTTGTAAAAACTCAACAGTTTCACTAGTTAAAAAAAAAAAAAACCTCCCTCCCCTTTTTTCTCCTGACTGTGTAGAACATCCTCCGTCCTTATTTGCCCTCATTCTGCCTAGATTTCTGAAATTAGAAGTCTCAGCGCTGGCGAAATTAGCTGGTAACGTTCAAGGTTTTTAAAGCACATCTCTGTGATGTACGGCTTTATTTGTGAGTATTGCACAGATCTAAGATAATAAGGTAGCATCTGATCCAGGTGCTTTGCGATAATAGGAGGGGGAAGCATTAAAAACAAAAAAAGAGTCCTTTTCTCCGCCGTTATGAGCAGATAACGTACACACAGCTCTTTCATCAAAAGCACATGGGGCATCACAGAGGATATGGGGCTTTTTTTCCATCCAGACAACAATAGTTAAGCTACACAATGCATTTAAATCGTCTTTATGGGATTATTATGGATGTCTGAGCTGCAAAATGCAAGTGGGAGCACAGACAGACACACACACTCTGGCACAAACAAAACACAAAGCCACGGTGCTGATCCTATCGAGGCACAGCTCCCGCAGGCCTTTGCTGGAACTTAAATGACACCACATGACTCAGAGAGCCAGCGAGCGTCCTGGTTCATCCAGTTTCTGTGTATCAGGCTGAGGAGGGTTGAGCAAACAGCGCCAGTCTCCGCCCCTCACCTAAGGCAATGCTGGCAAAGGCCTCAGCCATCTGATCCCGATGCCATCAAGCTGTAAATTAGAACTCAGAGGGCTTTCAGAAGCTGATACAGCATGTAAATAAGACAGAGAGACATAAATGGACAGGAATGCTGATAATGCCTGCGATACTCAAAGTTCTCACACTGTGGACAATAGTGCGAAATAAAACTAAAAAGAGTCTTGGAATTTCTTTAAGGAACTAGAGATGTGTTGTACATACTAATGATCTACCCACAAGGCTGGCATGAGAATTCAAAAGGATCAAGAGAAGAATAAGTAGTCTGAACCACAACCATGTACCTGATCCTTTCTTTTTTCCTTTTTTTTTTGATCGAGGCTCTTTCTTTCTTCCCTCGATAGAATTTGAGCGGAAAGACTGTGTGTCTGACATTCACACTGCTAGCGCTGGAGGACGGGACTCTCAATTGTCATGTTATGATGAGTGGCATTTGAGAACCAGTAGATTTCAATAGAGGAAAGGTCAAAGTGTCAGACAGCCTGGTTTCCTGTGACATCACTTCTCAAGCGATAATGAGAGCCGGACGGCTCGGTATGACACTGCATCATGTTCAATTCGACACTACTGAACTACTGATCCGTATAGAATCCCTCTGTCGCATAAAAACAGTGCTTGCTTTGCCAGCAAGGCAGGTGATTGTGATAACCCATATGTTTTACTTCAACACAAACCCATCCAGGTGTTTTGGATTATACAGCATGGCTGATATCCGCAGGGTTTCAGTACCCACAGGTGTGCAAGATAGTTTTAAAACAGCTGAACTTACTTTTTTATAGAATATTGCAGAAGTTAAAGAGATAGATATTGCAAAAATCTAAATTCTGACATCATATACTCACCCTCGGGTTGTTGCAAACCTGTATGACTTTCTTCTGTGGATTATGAAAGAAGATATTTGGAAGCTTCTCTGTATGTTTTTGGTCCTTATAATGAAAATAAAAGAGCCAGTGTTGTTTTGGACCCCATTTACTTTCATTCTTCCCTGGCAACTATGGTTCCATTAACATTCCACTAAAGATTCTTTGGAATCATACAATCCTGGAATTCTCTTAAGAACTATTCGCTTATAGTTCTTAGCAAATCCCCTTTTGGAACCAGTCAAAAAAGGATCTTTTGTGTTCCGCAGAAGAAGAAAACCATTCAGGTTTGGAACTACATGGGGGTAGGTGACATATTTACAACATCATTTTTGGATGAGCTATCCCTTTAATTTCTTAAATATCAAGAAAACACATTACCGCGACATCACTCAGCAAGCCACGAGCCATTTCGCTGGTCCTAAGGGAGAGATAGATGGCCCTTATTTTTGCGTGGGAGTGAGATGGGGGTCCGATAGGGTCGAGTTCTGCACTGAACTCCACCTGCGGCGATGATGAGGTGAGGGTTGAGTTACCGTGACCAGCTTATGCAGACTTCCTCTAAACGCTTTCAGTTCTGACAGATTTAAAGCTGAGGACGAACACACCTCATTCATCCAACCATACACGCACACAGACACGCCATATCTGTATGTATTAAAGAGAAAGAAATGTTTATTTTATTTACAGCTCATGGAAAAATAGGACCGTCTGAGTGCGAGGCGCAGGAGGTTATCGTCAGGCCAGCGTTAAGAGAAAGCACATGTTTGGCTTTGCTTTAGAGGCTAATGTCAGTTGGATTGAAAGGCTGGGAAAAATCCAAACTGATTCCAGCCAATGGCAGAGCAGTGGGACATTAATAACTGGCATGCAATACTTTTAATGCCCCATCAAATTTTATTAAGCACAGTAGCCATCAAACGCAAAATAGATGCTTTTTTTCAGTGGGTTACATGCTGTATAAAATATTATAAAATGCTTTTTTTTTTTTGGAGCCCCAATCCTGAGGTCATTCCAGAGCTTTATTTCCAGAAATGGCCAGGAGAGCACATCACCACGGAGACGTCTGCCCTGATGATCCTCACAGCTTCAAAGAGCTCAGTCCCACACATATAAAACCACAGAGGCGCAGACATATGAAAGGCGTCTGTGTGGATGTGAGCCTGTGTGCGCGTCTGCGTAGGTCAGTATTGGCGCGTTTCTGCGTGTGTGTGTGAAATCCTATCAATGTCACAAAGGTCACGCTCGCTCAAGATAACCCGGGGAGATTGGTGTGAGGTGCCAAGGTTTTTTCTTCTCTTTATTTTGTGATTAGGTGTCACAAGGATTTCTTTGGTGTCACAATGAGGCCTTTCATGTTGTGGGCACCTCAAGGTTTAATAGGCGATTCACTACATTCAGCATGAAACGTAAAGAAAGAAACCGGCCAGCTCACAATGCTCGGCGAGACCACAATTGCATGCGCGCCGACCTCTTTTTTTTTTTTTTTTTTTAAAGCGTGAGGAATTCTATCCTTTTTGTTGTAAAATGTTTGTGTAATTCCCACAGGAAATCTGGGATCGAATGCTCGCGCACAATGAACACAGAGACGTCCATTTAGCGTGTCACTCAGCTTGTGGTAAAGCTTATTCGGGTGAGTTATGTTTAAGGGGAACTTTTAAAGGTTAAAGTCAGCGGCCAGGATCAGTAAAACGAATGGAAAGGCCTAACGAAATAGTCTGTCAAAACAGTGCCTCGCCACAGTTCAACAAATATGTTACCATGTTTACAGTGACCATGACAACAGCTCTGCGGATAGACATGTGTTCAGTGATCATGCTTATTTTGTGATTCATGCTCACCCTGAAGTCCCTTTTTCCACTGTGCGTCTAAGAATATTCCCTGTGAGTTCTACAGACTGACAGTATTTCTACATATGAGACCATGCAGCACTATTTGGCACAAAACTCAAAATGTTTAAATATTAAGGCCTGGTGTTAGAACCAGAGAGTTTGTAAAAAATACAAAATTGCAGATAGTAACTATTAATTACATTGCATATACAATTAGATTACTTTTAGATTACTTTTGACCTAACTTGTTTATCACATTGATTTAAACAGTTTTGTACCGTATTGATATAAAACTGCAAAACAAAAAAGTTTATTGAATAACTCAAATAAATCATTTTACAATAACAATACAATAAAAACATGAAAAATAAAATAAAAAAATAAATGTACACTGTATATTTATAGCAACAGCCAAAATTTTCTATTTATTGATTATCTTTTTATTAGGATATTAAGTAAATATGTTATATAAAGATATTTAGTAAATTTCTTACTGTAAATATATATTAAAACTTCATTTAGGTTAATATGCATTGCTAAGTACTTAATTTAGAACACTTTAAAGGCGATTTACTCAAAATGTTTATTTTTATGGCACTCTTAGATTCCAAATTTTCAATCCCGATACCCTTGTGACTGGTTTTGAGTCACACACACACACACACATGCACACATGCATAAATATATTTATATGTGCACTTTGCTTTGCCATTCTATATTTATACTCTATATTTTAACTTAAGCAGACATGAAATGCAAAATACTAAAATTTACAATAATTATTACAATAATTCTATAATACAATTTTCGCCATATAAAATCGCAAGTAGCTTTACCTTTGTTACATCCTATGTAGATTTTTTATTCTAATTAAATTAATTCAATAATCAATAATTCACTGGTATTATTGCATATGTATGCATAGGAGAGTTGCAACTCTGGACAGCTCACAATTTAGAAAAAAAAACAACAACCACAAATACGAGACAATGCAAAGTGTTTAAATGAATAACTGCATTAACAACATTTTAAAAATTAAACCATTAAACCTAACAACGCTAACAGCCCTGATAACAATAATTATTTCTACGCGATTGGTCGTCCTCTACGCCTGTCCTTCAGTCATCATTTTTCAGTAGCAGGGCGTTTGACTTAAGTTAAAAAGACAACACTGAAACATGTGCGGCCAAGAGGGCAACATACATAAAAGAGAGTCTCCAAACAGATCTGAGAGCAGGGCTCTTTAGCAGAGACAGTTTTATAACCTGATTCACTCAGCAAAATACAGCGCCATAAAAGAAGCTCTCTGTCCATGCAACGTCATGGCACAATGACAGGCCGTGTTAATCACTGCCGTTATATGCACATCCAGCAGACACAACTGAAGCCTGGACTGCATAGCTCAATCAGCCTGAGCCCAGCAGACCAGAGCCTGTAAACCACTCTCTTTCCCAGAAAATTCTGCTGAGGGAAAGAGGTAATATCTTCTCTCGTCATAGCTGCAATGGTCTAGGTCTGGTTCTGATCAGAGATATATGTCTTGGTGAGTGGACTGTGCTGCGCTAGACAGCTCTTTGTGGTTTTAGGGCCTGTATGGGGTCAGTATGGATCATTTTGTTGATAGAGGACTGATGTGGGTAAATTACAGTGTCAAACGTATAACTCGAAACGGTCACACCGGGTGCACTCTAAAGTACTTGCATGCCGCTTGGTGAATTCCTGGTACTGGTCATCAACAGAAATGCTCCTTTTAGGCAAAAACAATTCGGTACCTGTGACTGCACAGATACTCTCGAGGCTAAATTCTGCGTCATTCAGAATTGAATTACAGCCAGACGGAGAATTGCAATTTGTTCTTAATTATAGCCAGACGTATTTAGATTGATTCAAATTCAAAGAAATACATATAATGGAGCTTTTAGCTAGAAAACCAAAGTTTGAATGCTGCTTTATTTGTTTAAAAATTTGAAGGCTTACAGGTCAGAAAGAATGAAGAACAGATATAATGAATAGATAGATATTACTATTTAGTAAAAGTCTTAGGTAACACTTTACATTAGGTAACAGTTATACTATTATTTACTATTTTCTACAACTATTCCCTGAATAAATTCTTAATTTTCTGTTTATTAATAGTAAGGTAGTTGTTAAGTTTAGATATTGGGTAGATTTAGGGATGTGTAAGATTATTATGTGCTTAATTACTACTAATTAGTAACTAATATTCTAGTAATATGCATGCTAATAGGTGTAACCGTAAAATAAAGTGTTACCGTTTTTTATTACAATTTAAATTCCAATTAAACTTTCTGTGTAGTGTAGCCACTTTAATTCAAATTCTTTAGATCTGAATTTTGCCCAAAACTGCCATATTTTACACAGACTGAAAGTTTGAAATCTTTTGCCTTGTTAGTCAAAACTCTAGATCAGTCGATAAACTATACAAATAGATAGGACCGAATGATTTAAGATGCTGACTGTGAATTTCAAAGAGGCAGCTTTAAAAGCGAGGCTGCCGACTATCACGTGTCTACACCAGCAGATAACCTTCGACTCAGCTTTCATGGGGCGTTTGATTCACGGTGGCCCCCTCACTGGCTCTGGTGAGAAGGAGCACGCCATGAAGAGAGGAAAAGTCCCTGTGATGGTGCTGATAGTCACACTCTCGGTGTGTAGTTTCCTCCATCTGTGAGAAACAGCCTGCGCTGCTTGCTCAGCGGGAAAAGACACACACACACTCACACACAAGGGTGGAGCCGCCATTCTTTGTGCGAGATTCCAATCACTCCGACTCACTTTCTCGTTTATTTGTCCCCATCAGACACTGTAAATGACACACTGTTATATTTATTTACGCAACTAATGGAAGACAACTCTTAAATTACCAAGTTCTGACATCAATCCAAACTAAAATTTGTATCCTAAGACATTATCAAGAACATAAACCAAACAATAGACTTCTGCGAGTCATATGAGAGTTCGGCTCCCGCTTAGATCCTGCTGATGTGCTGAAACCTCCTACTTGTGCCAATGAGAGAGGTGTCAGACACAATTAGACACCTTGCTCTGCGCACCGCGTGGACCAACGCGCTACTTGTCTCTTCTCGTTTACAAAGATTTTGTTCAACAGTTCTTTCATCTGCTTCCACAGACCATCTATTTAAATTGGAAATGAATGCGCTCAGACATAACCAAACAGAATTTAGCGAGAAACAGTCCTCAGTTAGAAGCTAAACAAGGCAGGCACGATTATGGTCTCAGCCACTGAACCAAAACTCTCTAGAGAGGTTGCAGCTTTTGTGCTAGCTGCAAACTTCTGGTACGTCAAACAGTTAGTGCTATTTTATAACTAGGGCAAGTTAAACCAAATTCTCAAGTAAACTGGATCATTTGAAACTTGGGCTGTCAACTTTATACTTTGTACAATTGTTTTTTAATTTCACGTCAGCACCAAAAAATTCTTCAAGGCAAGAACAGAACAGTTAAAAGCACAATGAAAAACATAAAACAAGCTCTTACAGTACATTTAAAAAAAATCACATGGCATTTTAAAGTAATATTTTAAAAAAACTTCTAAAACATTTTTCCTCAGACTTGTTAAAACATCTATAAAATAACTTTCTGAATAAAGCTTTTAATTTCCTGATTTATATATATATATATATATATATATATATAAAAGCTTTTTTCATTACATGCACAGATCTGCACAACTGCAAAATATTTCAGACTAAGTTTTAATCTAATCCAATTAATCATTATTGTACAGAACTTTGGTCTACACTGTTGCTTTAATAGTGCTTTATAAATGAATGAACTTAATATTTAATAGAAATTCAACAGCATTTTTCCAATGAAAAACCTAACCTATATTTAAAATTAATTTTAATTTCCTGTTATTATTATTTTTTTAAATAAAGGTTACTTAATTTTGCCCCTTACAAATTTAAATGAAATTAAAAAATAAATTACAATTTCTAGTATTTCACCATTTCAAACTTAAAGTCAAAAAGCTTTGAATTATCTATATTTTATATTACTGAATTTTATTTAGTATATATTTGATTGCATTTAATTTTTTGTTATTTTATTATTTTGACATTTTTATATTTTTCTCAAATTATTTATATGTAATTACAGTGCCCTCCAAATATTGGCACCCTTGGTAAATCTGAGCAAAGGTGGCTGTGAAAATAAATATTTTTCTTGTTTATCATTTGATCTTTTATTTAAAAAATTCACACAATTCTTTGTACTTCAAATCATTGAAGTAAAACAATTGAAAATAGGGAGAAATTCTTGTGATTAAATAAATGTTTTTCTCCAATACTTGGTGATCACAATTATTGGCACCCCTATAAATTGTATGATTAAAATATCTCTGCAGTACATTCCCATTCATGTTCACAATTTTGAACACTCCATGGTGATTATGAACATGAAATTATCCAGCCATGGTTTCTTGTTTCACAGAAATATATATAGTAGGGAAAACAAAGCCCGAATTCCCTTATTTTTAGCAGCAAACATTCAAGATGGTATAGTAAAAAGTAAAAAGTACTCCATGTGTACAATAAAGTATACTTGTAGGTCTATATTTCTGCTGGAAGTCCTGGACATCTTGTTTAGACACATGGCATCAAATACCAACAAATAACAAATATAAACCTGACTGACTGACATGTATTGGTTTTTCTTCCCATTTTCAATAGTTTTACTTCAATGATAAGTTAGAATTTTGTGAATTCTTTGAATGAAAGTTAAAAAGGATAAACAATGCAGATTTATTTTCACAGCCACCTTCACCTTTCACACTCAGATTTACCAACAGTGTCAATATTAGTGGAGGGCACTGTATATATATATGCATATAATGTATATGTATATATTGTGCGTGTGATTTTCTAATGATTATTATATTTTTATTAATTGACAGATGTATTTTAAAATACATGGAGTGATTTAATATAACCAACACAACATTACTCAACAATACATATCCATGTTTAATTGTTCACTACAATTTCCTTTCTTATTTCGCAGAGAAAATCAAATCTTCTTTTCTTAAGTGCTATTTATACCTAATGTTTGTGACAGGTCACAGGTTGCTCATCTGACGAGCCTTGGGAGAACACAACATATGATTCACATACCAGAACAGATACCAGAGGTACACATATTTTCTCTGAAAACACAGTCCTCACGCCCTGTAAAAATGCCCCTGGGCTTACGTAGGAATGTGCCCGAGCAGTTTCTCTTTCTCTCTCTCTCTCTGCTAGAATGGGAGTTTTTTTGGCAAACAGACCAATTCAATTAGCACCTGAAAGAAAGTGGGCTCCTCAGTGTAATTATATCATCGGTCTAATTGGAGAATTCTGGGAAACCTTCTGTTGAACGCTGCCTTCTTCAGCTTCGGCCCGCTCTCTGCGCTGCAGTTCATTTCCACTCGTTTGTTTTGAACACAGAAAACCACAGAGGTTGTTGCTGTGATTACACATTTGATTTGGAATTAAAATGACTCATGGTGTTGGCTTGAACTTTGTGTGATTTTTGCCCATCAATCTTGGTGTGTACAACATTTCCAGGTATTATTCTGCTGGTTTTCCTTCACCATAACAGACATTCATGTCATTAAATGCCACCATTCAGTTATAAACATTCATTTTATATATCTTATTCAAATTTGTTTTTCTTTTAGAGAATACAGATTTTAATTTGAACTGATTAAGAATGATAAAATTAATCCTTAATTATACGTTCTGCATAGTTAAACTATGTTAGCCATTATATGTATAATTTTTTTATTTGAATTATTATTTTTTTTATTTAAACACATACAGGTGAATAGATAAATGACGCAGATTTTATGGTGGCAAATCTGGTACTTTGGCTGAATGCTTTTATTGTCCTGAGGTTACACATTTTGTTTTGCCCTCAATGAGTCCCAGACAGTAAACTTATTTATCCTTGATACAGCAAATCTCTATGCCATCAAGGGTTATTTGAGTGCAGCCGCGACCCAACAGAGCTGAATAATGACTGTAATGACTGAACACAAACACACAGACACACTTTCAAAACGAACAAAACCACCATTTTACAATCGGACCAAATGTGCAATTGGCAAATTTGCAGAGGACATTCAAATCCAAACTTCTCTTTTTCTTTTGTGTCATAAATCATAATTTAGAAAACTAAAAAAAAAAAAAAAAAAAAAACTTAGAGGTGACTTTGATCTTTACAACAGGACTTAAAGCACGAGAGTCTGTGAAATGGCCTGAGCGATTAACCTTGGCTGTCTTTTCAAACACTTATCAAACACTTTTATTTGAGAGATAAAACATCCTAAATGCATCATAAACATCTCAGAGTGGTGATTAGCTAAGGCTGGAACCCCATTGGCTGGAGGTGCTAATGGACTGAAGTCAAGAGAGCGATGGGAAGCCGCAACCACGCAGTTGTGACCTTTCTGGCTTCGCCATCAAACTACGTGCCATGAGGTCAGTATAAACCATTTTATTTGGCCTTACGATCACAATTTTCATTGTCTCACTGAGAAAACCATAAACAATTAAACCCACTGAACTCCCACATGGGCTTCAACAAACCTAATTCTGCCGTAATTCAGACCTAGAACAAAAGGGCTGTGAAAAACAAGACTGCAAACGCAACGTTTTCATTTTTCTTCAATGCCATGTGATAACATTATGAACTGGCATTTTGTACAAATTATCACATTTCAGCATCATTAAATAACATTCACACCACAAGAGAAAAACCCAGCATCCAGGATGTCAGATTAAAAGGGTGCAAATGTGGCAGGACGTGCCGGTCCAGATAAGCACGACCGCAATGGGCTCTGTCTTCAACAGCACGTCTTCATCCCACTCGCACCAAATGAAATTAGTGCGTCTGTCTGGGCAAAAGCAGAGATTCGCATTAAAATCGCACGGTGCTACACAATCATCTGAAAAGCATCTGGACTGAGTGATTTGCTCAATAGTCTCCGCCGTACCAGCTCCATATGGCGAATTCAATGGCCACCGTGCGATATCGCACCCGGGCAGGGAGTGGGGAGATAGGCAAAATAATCAAATGCAGAAAAGAGAAAACACAAAGTCATTATAAGACATCAGGGATGAGACTGAGGCAGACGGGGATTCATTCCCCCAGTGGGAAGGCTAAAATTGAGAGTGGCTGTAGCTCGTATCCTAACACCCATATAACACATATTCCTTGCTTTCAAAGGCTGGTATGCATATCAGGATTATTTCTACAAGGGACTTGCCGACAAAAGATATTATCAGTTTGACAGGGTCGCCAGAGGGGATGGAAATGACATCAGAGTTAAGGCGGACAATAAAAAGGGGTGAGAACTCGGTTGAGCTGGGCTACAGCCCAGCGTAAGCCGTTTCATCCCCAGCGTATCTGATATCAGCCCTTAAGACAGAGTCCGTGGACGTGGCAGACAACTGGCGACGGAGAAAGAGAGGGGGCCTGTGCATCCACTAACCTTCTCACTTTCACACACGAGCAAACTTTAGGTGTCCCGAAGTGTACATGAATTATATGAAGGCTAATATGAGAACATAACTCACGGATCGCTCTCTGATGGCAGGGACCAGCGCTAGCCCAACTATTAAACGTTTGCAAATTCAATCGTAGTGGTCGTTTTCTCTGCTTATGAAATACAGCGGCATGCTTTTAAGGGTGATCGATCTTTAAGTGAACTTGCAATGCAAATCACCTGAACCTGAAGTGAACTTGAGGCTGGTAAGAACTAATATGTTCTGCATTCAGGCCTCTACTATGCTAATCAACCCGTCAAAACCTTATTGGCTTCCCCAGATCTGCAGAGCCCCTGCTGATGATTCAATTGGTGGGTTCTGGTAACCACTCCCCTCGATTGCTTTGTTTTATGACCCAGTTTTCAATAGGAAACAGCCACGTTATAACATACTCATAGTAGCGTGCTGTAAATCACATTGTCAAAAATAAAGGTCAAACATTTAACTTTTTTGGTTTAAAAAATGTAGAAGTGAGGAATGTCTATGTATTTAAGAATTTATTAAGTGATTTATATTTATGTGAATTTAAAAAAAGAAAATCTGTGGCTGGCAATAACAGTAGCGCTTGAACATCCCATGTGTATAGAATGTCTAGATCTGAACAACTGACCTCCCACATCCATCCACATCACATCCACACCAAGTCACAAGATACTAAGACTTTTTTCCCCAAATCAAATTCTCATCTGGCCAACAACACAAAACAACAAAATCTTTCTGACTTTAAATATAAGTGTAAAAAAGTCTGTTAATTAAAAAAAAAAACCCATAACAGTATATAAAAATTATACAATATTAATCTGTTTGTGAAAGTCTGGAATCAAGGTAGGATACATTTTTGCACGATTTTATTAAATTTGTAACAATACTTGACACATGAATCCTTTATCAAAAAGTGACAACCAAATATATTTATTATATATCAACATATAAATCTTTCACACCATTGCATTTACTATGAGTAATTAATGTAATCCTGTAATTTTTAAAACAGTGCATTGCTGCAAATTAGTGCGTGCGGGTTTGAGAACATTAGAAGGTGATGATTTGAAGGATTTTCTTTGTGTCTTTTCAGGGAAGCAGAAATGCCCAGAGGGCCGTAGGTACAGCCATAAAAATGGTTTATTTGTTTCCTGAGCACATTTAGTGCTTATGTTTCCATCGGAAGCCTTTATGGCATCGCAATAATATTTACGTCCAAGACAGATGGTTTCCTTTGAGTTACATAGGGATCGTATTTCTATTCATGTCTTGTGGTTGCACAAAATTCCTCCTGACAAATTTATTGTTTTTTGGATAAGATTTCTAATGATGCCTGTGCATGCAGGGTTATTAATTTACTGGATGAATGGCGTCGGAACACACATTTTTAAATTTATTGCTTAACAGGAAAAATCATTTTGATCTATTTATGTTGGGAAACATAAATATATATATATATATATATATATGTATAGAGTTTTTAGACATTGGAGAATAAAATGCAACTTTTAAAGCAAAACATAGAGAGAGACATTAAATATAAAAAAGTGTTTTTAAAGCACATTTAAATCCTAACAAATAAAAATAATAACATATTCATAGATATGCATCATGTAAAAATATATTCATATGTATCGTGTAAATTACAGTACATTTTTATATATGTAGCCATAAAAGCAGCTATTCAAATTCATAATAAATAGCACAACAGCTCTAAACCAACAAAAGCTCCCATCCTAATCCTAAAAAGAAAAGATTTATCTGTGCATTTACTCATGTTTTTAATCACATTTGGGATTATTCCCCCTGCTTCATGCTTCAAAATGTTGGCAAACCAAAAAAGGCAGCAAAGCTGACATAGAGAAAAAAAAACTGCTTCTTTTTTTGATCACTGACCACATCCTTATTCCTGAAATATACTGCAATACATACTAAACCAGGAATGCATTATTTATTATTCAGCGTAATAAAATGTGACACTTCCAGTATGCACCTTTCCCAGATTCAATGTTTAGCTTCACGTCACTTCTTACAGTCCGAGTGATCAAACTGGGAGGACCGATAATGATTAGTTTCAGTTAAGGTTAGTGCTTTACGATGATTCAAAGAAAGCCTGAGGGGAAGAAACCTTCATTTCCTGCAGACTCCCTGAATGGTCGCGGGGGCCGCTTTGAAACAGGATGATACTGGTTAGCGGCTCATTGTCTATTAGACAAAGTAGGGCTGTTCGCCCATTAGCACCTCTTTGTACTGACTGCTCAAGGTGTGACACACAACATGTCACAGGAGCAGCGAGAGCACGCCTCAGTTATACAGATTCACATGAGAGTTCAAAGGATCCAAAACAATGGCACACGCCCATATGCATATTGAAAATGCCATTTTGATTGCATTACAAATCAAATGAGCAAGCAGTGCATCACTATTTATATTAAAAAAATGTCACGTTTATAGTCACACCAACTGAGCGAGCAGCACCCAGTTTGACCAGCATGCATCTTCCGTGTGTTTGCTTAGCCAGAAGGTCACTTTCGGAATAGGAAGTGCTTGATTGACTAGCGGCTGACACTTTGTCCTGCTTCTTTGTGATGACCTGTTACTCCAAGCTGCCCTCTCATCCCCTGCAATGTTTGCTGCCCCACGCACGCGATCCCACTCCCGGCTGCCAGCAGTGCGCTTGTCCGCCTTGCCGCTTCGCTGCACCCTCTCATCGCATTACTTCTGCTATTCTAACTTTTCCATCAATTATGCACAAGAATAACTGAGGCCTGGCCGCAGCAGATACATAAAAGAGGAGTGGATGCCTCCATGACTCCACCGTCTGCCAGGATGTTCCCCCTACCAGTGATACTAGTGCCAGAGCGCCAGCGTACGGTCGCACGAGTCTGGTTTGTGTTGTCTGTGGCATAAATCAAGTTGTGTCGTGCGACTTGAACATTTTAAAACGAGTTTACTTGCTTGCAATGGGATTGACATACTAGGGTGAAACTGATTGGAATCAATAAACTGTTCATTCTTTTGCATTGATTGACTGAAAGAGCTAAATTAAACACAGTTTAGAAAGAAATCAGTTGTAATACATTTAAAAAAGGGCTACAAAAGAAGGAAAGCTACTCCCAGATCTGCTGCTGTTCCGTTCAAAACACAAAATGGAAGCAAGATTGAAAATGGCCGCTTGTACACTCCTACGTCTGCTCGCAAGATACTAATAGACTAGTCATACTGAAAAAGAAAAGACGGACAACTATCTCATAGATAATGGCAAATGTGATGAAAGTGTCATTAAATGACTAAAACAGATTTAATGCTATTTAATAATCTGTGGTAAAATCTACAGTATTCAAGGCGAGTGAGAAGAAAATCATTTACCAAAAAAGTCTTCCACCGCAAAATAGCAAAACGCTGACCTCAGGATTCTGATGATGGTCACATTGACCTCATTTTCTCAACATTGCGTGTGAAGGTTTGTTGGCCAGACTTTTGACTCTGAGATCGCAAACAGCGTTTAATATTTTATGGGTCCCAACGCTCGGAGAGTACTCAAATTTGTAACAAGGAAATGCTTTACCACTTACCACAGACTGATCGTCTACTATAAAATGCTCCGCAATCTCAAACCAAGAATGTGACAAGAACATCTAGATCCCAAAAAGTTTATTTTGACCTTTGTGTTGTTGTTGTTGTTTTTTTTTTCCAAATGAAAAAGAAGATTTCTAAATATGAACGTGCACCATACAAAAACATTAGCCAACTAAATTTTAAGCAATTAACAGCCTAAATAAAGCTTCTTTTTAATGATTATTATTGAGTTTATCCAGAAATTAATTATTGATATGCTTACATTATCCTTGGAAAGTTTGCTGCTTTTATTTTTGTTTCTAAAATGTTTTGGTGAATTAAAAATGTCACATTATGTTTCTCCCAATATTTAATGAAAAAAATTATGTTAATTTTGTTGGAGCACCACCATAACCGTAATTTCAATATGTTCGTAATAATGCAGCCAATTTTTTTTTTTTTTTTTTGAAAAAGATGTATGTCCTTCACCACAGCAAAAAAGTATTATCCAATTTTTTTTAATGCTTTGAATAAGAGAAATATTTCATGGTAGGTAGCTTCAAAGAATCCTTGTAGGTTCTTTTTCTGGATGAGAAAGAAAGATTTAAAGTATTCTTCAGCCAAAAGTCCCTCATTTGTGCAGGTGAAAGCAGTTTTAAGGTTACAGACCAAGTTCAAATCTGTGAGACAAGTTTTTCAAGCTACGAAGTCTCTCTCTCTCTCCCCTTC
>JAUYWG010000059.1:8235011-8255023 GCA_034779775.1 Enteromius afrohamiltoni | reverse complement strand
ATATGTATATAGCCTATATATAGGAAGAAATAAAATATGTGTACATTTTTTTCATTTAGTAGATGCTTTAATCCAAAGAGACTTGAATACAATAGAAGTAATCAAAACCAACAAAAGAGCAACACCATGCAAGCACTAATGACAAGTCTCAGTTAGCCTAACACAGTTTTTTTTTACTAAAATAAGATAGAATATAGAAATATAATGTTTATATATATAGTCCTGTTAAATGATTAATCACGATCGATTTAGTATGTAGGCTATGTATAAACACACACATATGCATGTATATATCTGATTTTTTTTGTATTGAATTTATTTAATTTATATAAATATAGACATGTCAATAAAATAGGCCACATGTAAATATGTTCAAAATGTATACTGTATGTGTGTGGGGGTTTATATAAGATATACATAATAAATATTGACAGAACTAACACACACAGATTATGCAAACAAAAACTTTTATTTTGCATGCGATTACAAGCAAATGGCCCGATTATGATACCGTTTCCCATTTTTTCACCTTCAGCAGAAGACAAGACTGAAAGAGTAAGCCACATAAACAAGATGTCTATTTGCTCTATTCAAACAGATGCATGAGCTTTATGAAGAGTATGCTGAAAATGCAAATTCATGCTCTGCCGGTAGGCGGCGCCCATACCGTGTTTCTCTTGGTTACCTCTGTAAACAAAGCAGCGCTGCCCTTATAAATACTAGGCTAAGTTAAAAAATAAAATGTCTTTTCTGAACACAATCCTCCACACCAACTGGATTTAGGATTTTCTTATAGTCTAATATTTCCAGCATTGGTGTGTCTGTAGGCTACAGTAGCCTAGTATTTTCTCTGCTGGCGGGTCTGTCCTACATGCCTGTCTCTGTCCTCTGTTAATGTCCTGTTTATAGAATTCGTAATATCCTACATATTTCCAGGTTAGTTAAAGTTAACAGTTAACGTAATAAAAACCATTGGGAAGCTGTGCTTGCATGATGGGCCAGTCCTTGCAACAAAATAGGTAATTTCAACAGTGTTTAAACTGGCGGTGACACTAACCCATAAAACTGAAAACTTTTAATCTTATCTCGTTTAATCAGGGCAGCATGTTCTTCCACGAGTAAAATCTAAGCTCTTTTTAACCTACCGTTCAGAAAACGCTTAAATATATATCTGGGAGTAATGTAGATAAATGTACACATTTCTAGAAAATCTAAAATCCACGTAGATCTAGCTAATATCTAACAGTTTCGTTTGTTTGTCATTATCGGTTACGTATACAATGTATAAAAATAATGTGTAATTATTTTCTCCCAAACTTTCCACACGAGAAGGCTCTAAATGAACACGAGCACCCGATCACAAATTCATCGCAATGTAATGCTCAAAAAGCGTGCTTGTTTATGTGGGAGGTTTGTGTGCTTTGCTTTTTGATATATTGACGCACATATTCTCAAAACCGCAACAGTTCCCACTCGCTCTCGTCTCAAGTGAATGCATGGTTCAGCCGAACGGTTGACATCGCCCGCTCCCTCTGTAGACCTTAAAGCCCTAATACGCCCCATAGCGGAGCGACTGAAAACCGCCCAAGAGAACACGTGGGAATGTGCTCAGCATGTCAAGGCTGCAGGATGGTCTATTGTGTTGCTTCAGACCAGCCCCCAGCCTTCCCTGTCCTTTTCGTGTGTGTGGTTATCTAGAACAAACTGCACAGGGTTATCATTTTGAATTTTTTGTGTTATTTCTTGTGCAAGAGATCTCATGCCATGTACTGTGTAATATATCACATCTACAGGTCAGCCCATCAATCCCAGCTGACTAATGCATTATTATTTGCTTCATCTCAGACAAAAGAGCCTTTTAATTAGGGTCGGAGAGAGTCAGCATCCAGCTACAATCTCATCACTGCATCCTCCTGCCCGTTTTCCTACATAAGATCTGTACTCAAGCTTATACTTATTTTAAACGATTGCAGTATTATTACATGGTTCTGTGGTTTTATTTTTTTGTGCAATAAAAGATGTTTTCATCTTCACTTTCTTCCCTAAAGCCTTGTTCCAGTAGTGTGGAATAAACTGAAATTACATAATATAATAACTGCCTATTGTTGAGTCCAAAGTCTCTTACTCGACTTTATTACACTGATCATCTTATTTGAGGTGATTTATGAACCATGAAGCAATTTTTTTTCATGTTTTCCAACATGACGGATGAGAACAATAACATTTTACACCCATGTTGATTTTTATGTTGTTTTAATGGATTTTCTGTAGAACTATTTAACAATGCAATGTAATGAAATTTATAACAAATTACAATTTCCAGTTTTTTCTTTGCTAAAATAATACTTTCCTCCTCTCATCCTTTCCTTTATTCCTATCATACGCTTCAGTGGCTCTCTTCTCGTCCTACAATCTGCTGAACAAAATCCTGGAAGAATAAATGTTTATATTTCCCATAGTCACACTGTTTATTTCTGTTTTTTAGAGCCTGGTCTTGAGCAGTTGAAACCAACGTAACTGACTCCAGCTGGACTGTCTGATCAATTCCTTTCATGCAGAACAGCAACATGTAGACTGCAGTCAAGGTTTTTGAACACGTGTATGTCACTCTTGAAAATACATGCATTTCAATTTCTTAAATGATGAAAAAATGATGAAAAAAGAAAAACACATATATATATAGCTATGTAACTTACTTACTGTACTACATACTGTACTTTCTTAAAATGACTAAATTACTAATTGATCTAAAAGAAAATTAATAAGAAACTCCATATAGAGTAACTATTGTATTATTTGTAAGTATTTATCTGTCGTTTTGTATATATATATATATATATATATATATATATATATATGCTATTGTCTAATAAACTTGAAACCTTTTTTGTGACATGTCTAAAAAAGTATAGATTTAATTTGAAAATGATAATGCAGATCTCATACTTTTAATAATACTAACACTTATAATAGAACATAAAATAAAAAAATATATAGAAAATATATATATATATATTTTTGCTATAATAGCTAGAGTAAAAGTGCAAATGTTCATTAATTAACAATAATTAATGTATAATTAACTATTAACTGTTATAAGTTTATTAAAACCCATGTGGCATGGTCACCTAAAATAAAACATGAACCGGCTTATCTAATTATTCCGATACGAGAAAGAAAAAAAGATTTTTTTTTAGCCACGCAGTCAGTATATAATGAGATTATTAAAACCTTAACTAATAATGAGAGGTTATTTTAAGATTCCTGGAAATAATTCTGCTCTGTCTGGTGTGAGACGTCCGAACGTTAAGCTTGTTTAAAGCTTGATTTATTTGAGTAACGTGCAAATGCAGTGAACCGTCTGACCTCTCTTATCTCTACATGACCTGTGATTCACACACATCATGCTTCTAATACCCTTCAACTGGATGCACGACGCTCAAAACATGTTTTCCACTGACAGGCATGTCCCTGCTGCAAGGTACCAGATGCTCGTGACCTACAGAACCTTCCCTGTTCATGCTCAACCTATGAAACCAGTGCTGCTGACATCGGAATGCCAGCTATTCCGTAACGGGAAGTTCTCACCGTAGTTTTACATTACTGTGGAGCCTGAGCGCATGTCTCTGATCACAGGCGTGACAGGCCTAGGAGGAGAAGAGGAAGCTCTCGCTGCTGCGAGCCGCTCAGCGGATAGAGCCGAATCAGGACAAGACTCAGATTCATTCATTCAGCTGCAATCAGGTCACTTATCAGTTTCAGCTGACTTCTTTCGTGTAATCTCTTTCCCCCCGAACAAATTTTCAGATGACAGTCTAACAGATAAAGAAGTGCATGTCAGGAGGTATTAGAGGAATTTCTTTCAACATATACTACATAAGTCATCAGGGATTTTCTGATGTAGAGTAGACTGGGCAGGAAAATATAAAAGAAAAACTTGATGTAACTGGGCAAACCCAACCAAGCCAGGGAAAAATAAACCTAAAAAAGATTTTAAAATAGTAAAAAATTAGTTACACACCTTAAAATTCTGGTCTCACAATAAACCAATAATTAATTACATTACATTACATTCATAATTATTCATATTAAAATAAAAAAGTTTTCATTTTATAAAATTTATAACATAATAAATAGTTTTTGTGACTTAATATTTTTGTATACCTAAACTGTGCTGCATTTTTTAGGATTCTTTGATGAACACAAAATTCATTAAATATTTGAGTATAAGTGTTTATCATAATTATAATATAATATTTTGTGTGTGTTAAATCATAGAGAATGTCGTATTTGTTCAATTTAATGCATCATTGCTGAATAAAAGTATGTAACACACACACCAAACATTTGAATCGAATCACAGTTTTCAACTTAGATAATAATTAGAAATTCTCAAAACATATAAAAATGGATTATTCCAATCTTTGGACATTATTTACTTGTGTATATTAATTACAGTGCATACATTAAATATTCAATTTATGAAATTAGTTTAGAAAAGAAGAAAAGACAAATGCATATTTCTTTTGAATTTTGCTGAAGATCAATTTTGAATAGATCATGTCAAAAAAAAAAATCTAAAAATAAAAACATGATAAAACAGGGAAATTGACCTTTACATTTTTAAAAAAATGATTTTTTGATTGATTTTATAAATTCCCATTAACATGTGTATGAATCCAATTCCATGTAAAAGCACTCGACACATTCACTCAGCACTCTTTGATGACAAAGTGTTTCTGCTGAAAAGAGCCACTTGTTGACATGTCTTCAGGGACAAATGAAACACCAGTCTATGGAGATGTGGAAGTATTAGCAGATGTAGCGCTGTTCTGAGGCCTTGTATGTGAGAGAGACAACAAGCTCCTTATCAAATCAAACCAGCTGGGATTTCCCTAACGCAGTCAGAGATCTGCACATTACAGGCCCTGTGCTTGTAGAAGTGGGAATACACTGAAAGAAAAAAAGAGGGAATGTCTGGCTTCATTTCCGAGAGATACCTGACCCTCCGGTGGGATCCGCAGAGCGTGAATGAAACAGGCAGATGTATTTCAATAAAGTCAGAGAGCCAGAGGTTGCCCTTTTACTCGGACTGAAAAGACTACTCAAGTCATTCTTTGCATGTCCCGCTGATGATGACTGACACACTGAACAGGAAAGGGTCTACTGAGAGGAATTTTGAGAAGATAAAAGGTAATAGCAGTGGAGTCCTGCTTGCATTGTTTAGTGAATAGAAGCATAGGTGAATCTAAACCGAGAGAAGATGTCACTCAAGTCATAGTAACTTGGCTTTTTGTTCTCTAGCTGTAAGATGAGAGAGATTCAGAGAGACATTACCCATATGCTGGATGAAGATACTGTATTCATATTTAGGAGACAAAACGAAGCTTTAGAAATGATTCATACAACATAAATAGTTTACCCAAAAATTAACATTACTATAACTCATCATGTACTCACTAGTCAATTGTCTGGTCAGTCTTTTCCATGCAGGCATCAAGCTTGCAAAAGTGCCATAAAAGTATTCTAAAATGTGTATTTATGTGTATTTTATTTTAACATTTATGCACCTCTTATGCAATATTTAAAGTCATCTGAAATTATACAATAGATTTGTGTGATAAGTTATTCATTGAACATTTTCCAGTCTTGTGAGCTGCAATGAGAGCGAGTTGAACATGAGAACCAGTTCAGTGTGATTCATAAATTAATCATTTGAACCGGTTTTCTGAACTGGATCAACAGGATAATTGGAAACTGAAAAGAATGATTCATTCACAAATCAGACATAATTGCTTCTCAGTGTTACTTTTTCATATTATGCTACACTTTAACTTTGGCACTTTTGCGAATATAATTGTAAACAGGATCAAACAAAAACATACTTTTAGGCAACATGATTTCAGACTAACAAAAAATTACCGACTGCAGTTTCAATATTTTGCATAGCATTCATTTATATATTTTAACTTTTCATTTAGTTCAATTATGCCCTTTTTCAGTTTTATTTTTATTCAGTACTTGATTATTAACTGAAACTAACTGATTTCGTCATTTCAAGTATTTAGTTTTTCCAATTAATATTAGTAACACTTTAGATAAGGGAACACAAACGTGACCCTGGACCACAAAACCAGTCTTAAGTCACTGGCGTATATTTGTAACAACAGCCAAAAATTCTCTTTTATGCCAAAAATCATTAGAATATTAAGAAAAGATCATGTTCCATGAAGATATTTTGTAAATTGATTACATAAAAAATATTAAAACTTATTTTTCATTTAGTAATATGCATTGCTAAAAATATAATTTGGACAACTGCATTTCTCCTCAATATTTAGATTTTTTTGCACCCATCACATTCCAGATATTTAAATATTTGCATAAGTTTAGGTAGCCTACACTCTCAGAAATAAAGGTACAAAAGCTGTCACTAGGGCAGTACCTTTTCAAAAGGTACACTTTTGTACCTATTAGGTTCAAATCTGAACACTTTAAGTATTAATATGCACCTTTAAGGTACCAAAATGGACCCTTTTGGTACAAACAAGGTACCGCCCCAGTGACAGCTTTCGCACCTTTATTTTTGAGAGTGTATGGACCAGGATTAAGAGATGTAGAAGTTCATGCAGAATAAGGCATTAAAATGTGCCTAATAAGTATTAATAAACAACCAATATACTAGTAATATGCATGCTAATAAGCTACTGGTTATATTCAAAACTACATATAAATAGTCAAACTACATATCCCTCAAACCTTCCCCATTTGAGTTTGGAGCAACACAAGGGTGACTAAACACTGAATGAGGAATATCCTGGATGAGGATACCATATCAGACTCCATGTTTGAAAACTATTCCTCTTCCTCACACACCCCGACAAGCTTCAGAATCAAAGTGTGCCTTTTTAACCGTTCCTCAGTGTTAGAATAACTCTCCATCCCTATCTGTGCTCTGCACCAAGGCACCCCGTAACATTTGAGCGAAGATATTATGGCGTGCAGAACAGTAAGCAGCTGGTGTCTCTGTGTAGTCATGTCACGGGTGAACGCTTGTGACCTTTTTATCCAATACGGTAGAAAAGCTGCACAAGGTGACCACGGCTCGTCCGGAGAGCATCAAACACGACAGAGCCGCAAATTACCAGTGGCACAGAACCAGCCCCTGTCATGCCATGAAAGCTGCTGTCATTTCTTTCTGACTTCTCTCATCTCATTACTAATCTACGAGCTAAACACTGCTGACACGGAGAAATGATTTATTGGTTGCTTGATGCGTTTAATAGCTTCCTTATTAAGATTTACGACATCTGTCAGGCCTATGATTCATTAGTTTGAACCACTCTTCTAAGCACAGCTCGGACTCACTCGCAGATCTCGGAGTGGGAAGTGTCTGTCGAGAGTTGGTCTAAACTTCACATTTACTCTATATCACAGGGTACATTTCTCTCTCTTTGTTCCAGTGCAGTTTCGGTCGTAATGCTGGCAGTGAGCGAGTGAACGGTGGGGTTCATGTTCGGGAGGGTCTTTATGGAGTCAGGGGTCAGTGCCAGACTCCTGATGCGTGGCATAATAATGAGCTGCCTCTTCACTCACCCTGTCAGGATCCATTAGCGCTGGAACGCCTCACACTCTCGGCTTCACTCTCTCTCTGTTCGGTTAGCGCCTACCGGGTCCCATTTTATCCAGCCAAATCCAGTCGGCTGGCTTGGTCCCATATTGGTTTGTATCAAAGATTAATTGGTTGTTAAATCTGTGAATTATGACTAATCCTTGCTATATGATCTATGCAGCATTTCTCCCTAATCCCAGAAATGTAGCAGTAATCCACAGCGCAGTAAACATGGGGAGGTGAATTAATCGTCCAGGCCTGTATTCGAGGGTGGCCCGGGGAGCCTGGACATTGTCAGGTCGCTAGCATTCCGTGCAAGGGTCGTTTTACAGAGGCTCACTCTCTCACGATAAGCACAGAGCAGGGTTATTGTCGTAAACCACTGCATAAATAAGAGACAACTAAATACATTTTGCATTTATCTGAAATGCAACTATTAATCTGCAGTACTTCTATAAAAAACAAATGTGAAAGTGGAATGGAACAAACCAACAGTTTGTTAAAACCTAAAATAAGTTAGTTAAAATGTATACATTTAATTAATTATATTTGTAATTCTTCAGATATACAACTAATAATACAATACAAATAAAATAATTAGATAAATAATAATAAATAATTCTGTATAAGTGAGACCAAACTAAATACTTTTTCATCAAATAAATGGCAATAATTCTAATGCAGGGAATGTGAAAGTGAAATAAACAAAACAACAGATGAAAAAAAAAAAAAAAAAAGAAATGATCATTTATCAAAATTCTAACAAATAACTTATACAAATATATAAATAATACAATAAAAATGAAATAAATAGAAAACAAAATTGAAATAATAAATAAAAGAATAAGTATTTTACAATAACATTAAGCTAAAATGATAAATTCAAATAATGCATATATACTGTAAAATGTTTCTTGAAGTTGCAAATAAAAGGTTATTGGAGTACAACATTTCAGTTTTTAGACTTTTTTTAGAATGGTTATGTTCAGTTCAATAGCTATGTTGCTTGCCTTTTCTTTGTAACCGTTTTTGATATTTACTACTTTGTTTTTTTACTTTTACTTAAACAAACATACTTTTAATCAATCAATAAACTGACAGAAAAGCGGCAGTAAAAGTATAATTTAACAAATTAAAACTAATATTTTATATTTTGATCTTTCTAATAATCATAAAATCCTAAATAAAATGCATTATGTTTTCCACAAAAAGTTAAGCACTGAATATGTTTCATGATTACCAAAATCAGGATATTAAAATAATTACTGAAGATACTGAAAACTGGAATAGTGGCAGATGAAAATTCAGCTTTGCAATCACAAGAATAAATTTTAAAATATACTTATAATATAAAAAACAGTATTAGTATTATGTCATAGTATTTCACAGTATTGTTTTAACTATATTTTTGATCAAATTAATGCAGCCTTGTTGAGCGTACTGTATCATATATACTGCACATTAGTCAAAGCCAGAAAAAAACTTCTCAGATGGGAAGACGATGGTAAGTGAGCACTGGCCTAATGCATCAAACATGCTCAGCTCCATGGGGAGAAAAATCACCTCAGGTTGCACAGGTGACAGTTTAACTCACCCAAAGCAAACAAAGCCTCCCCACTACTATAGCACGTGTGCACCAAATACTGCCACTTCTTACGTATTGCATATATGATCTAAAGCAAACACACATATACTTCCACAAACACACCTTGAGCTCGCTTTCATACTGTAAAGCATTTTACGAGCAGGGGCCCTGCAGCAATGGAGTTTTAGTAGCGGTGAAATGGTCATTCTCCATCTGTGCTCCCAAGAGACCTTCCCACAGAGCTGGAAAGAAGGTGTTTTTTTAAGTGCAGTGCTTTTCTTCAAGCGGTAACTGCAGAAATGTGCTCTGTGGGATTATAGAGACATTCTAATGAGACCAGGGGGCCGACACTGGATCACATCAAGGGCCCCTCTCACTTCACAATGCCTTTCTTCTGTGGGAACAACTGCGGTCGGGAAAGCGGCTCGTATATGGAAGTGGAGGATGTTGAATGTGGCAGCTGAAAGGTAGAGGAAGAGAAAGGGTTACTGTGATTAGTGCAGGAGATGAGATTTATGGTCTCCCGAGACCTGTCCGTAATGATATGTGAGAGGAAGAGCGCCTCATTACAATGCTACACACCGCCAGTCTGGTCATGGGCCACCATCTTTCACAAATCCAATAACAGCCCAGAAGAGCAAGCAACACGTTTTACTGGCTGCATGCGAACACGAGTGGAAGAATAAAAATGGTCAATTGCGTTGCACCAAAAAATTATTACAGGAGCTGAATTCAAAGAAATCTCGGGCGAATGAAAGCTGGGTACGATTAAAGGAAAATAAGCATGCATTAAACAAACAGATGTTATCGGAGATGCAGGAGCGGTTCTTTGAATAGCTCAGGTTTCTGAGCCAAATGCAACATTCGACTCCAATATTAGATCTAAAAAGTGAGCGAGAAGGTAATCTAGATCTAATTAAACTAAATGGATCCATAAAACAGAGTATGATTCTGTTTTATAGAGGATCAAAAAACTACATTAAATCATTAATCAATTCAATTTACTTATGTATAACAAAAGAAACCATAAAAACAACAGAATGTAGTTTAAAACATTGCTTAATATTCAATAGCTCAAAATGAAAGATTAAATACATGAATTGAAATAATATCAACACTCTCAAAAAGGTACAAAAGCGGTCACCGGCCTTTTCAAAAGCTACATGTTTGTACCCAAAGGGTCCCTTTTTGTACCTTAAAGGTACATATTAGTACTTAAAGTGTACCTTTTGAAAAGCGGGTACCTTAACACCTCAGTGAAAGCTGTAGCACCTTTATTGAAGAATATTATTTCCAAAGTTCACAAAAGTGACCCAGTCAAAAGGGTAAGGGTAAATTGAGATGTATAAATAATTTATAAAGCTGATTAATTTCATTGATGTAGAGTTTGTTAGGATATGACAATATTACATGAAAATCTGATTAATCTTGAGAAAAAGGCCTTTAGCAATGCATATTACTAATACTATTTATGTTGTAATATATTAAAGGTAGGAAATTAACAAAATATCTTAATGGAACATGATCTTTACATTACATTACCAAATGTAGGAAAATTATATTGCTGGTTAGTTTTATTTTTTACTTTTTTCTTATTCTTTCAGAATGAGCATGGTATGGGCAAACAGACAGGGCCAGGAGCTCTGCTGAAGCATCACTGGAAGAGGAAATCACTGGAAATATTCACAAAGTATGAATAAGAATCACTGTTCAATGGACTCTGGCGATGCACAATTTATGAGTGCTCTCAATCTACCCCATTTACTCTTTATGAATATGCTGTTCTTTCCCATTGCAAATGTGATCCAATGAATAAATTACAGCAAATTATGTAGATTGTTTGGCACAACAAGCTGACAAAAGGCTTACAATTCCAACTTGCAATTTTATAAATATGCCAAATATTAACAAAGCAATTACAAATGTACATGGATCCAAAAAAAAATGTCAGAAAAAGAGTGAAGGGAGGTCATGGTGAAGTCACTTGTGTTTTATTGTACCAGAGTTGTTATTTATTAATGGCAAAGGTTATCTCTTCTCTGTGTTATCGTTGGTTTTGTTAAAAGCCCCAATGTCGAGCAGGGCACACAGCAAACATGCAAAGACAAATATCTATCATTCTGAATAACAATGAATGCCTCATGTGGACCACCACCAAGGCATAATTCACTGTAAAAGTCGAGATAAATAAAAGCATGCATTTGTGCTTCATGAAGAAGACTGAGACATCTTATGAAGCAATTTCACAGTTCAGATGTCTCGCCGACAGTCAGTATGAAAGAAACCCCTTGCCCTTTACCATGTGGCTGATCATTCAGAAATGACCCAGTACTATTTGCCCGCTTGGCACAGAGATGACCCCGGTGGCATTTACCCCCCATCCCAGCGAGAGCAGCGCCTGCCATTTAGCACCACCATAATGACCGTGGTATTTACCCAGGGTTGTAGGATTTTATAATGGCTGCAAGCTGTTTATTGGGCAAGACGGATAAGAGACTGGCTGGAGCCCGTCGTGATGTCACGGCCTCCCCCGAGAGGAGAGACAATTATTTGTTAAGGGGACGTTGGAGTCGAACTGAGCGTGTCAGGCCTTGAGTGATGGACAGTTTCCCCCCCTGCCTCCCTGGAGGTCCCTGATAGATGTGGATTGGTTTAATGAGCCTTTACAGACGAATCCGATTCACAGCCGCATTTTTTATTCACATATCCGGCGCTTTCGCTGATTCATTCGTCACAATCCAAAGCGCACCTTGGCGAGGATGTGTGTGCTTTAAGAGGGGGAGCTGAAAAATGAAATAATGCATGGAAAATACATTCGAGTTCATAGAATTTTCTCATCTTCGCTTTGAGCTTCAGTGTCAGGGACAAACAGTCTCCATTCAACCGGGCTCCTCTGAACTACTCCAGCAGGAGATTGGCAGATGAAACATCTCAATGATTACAATAATACGCGTCTTAGTCTGCAACAATGAGATTGGGCCTTGAGTAAAGACACTCTCTGCGATCAATATCGCCCCTCTGTTAAAAATGATTGTATTGATCTTGGCCAGCTCAAGCTGTTTTACACATTGAGCCTGAACAAATCTTCAAGCTGCAAGTATTGGAGATCCAGGCTGAATATTGAAAACTTTTTGCCCTTATTTCCAGCGTGCAGCAGCCGTCGGGGGCTCCTGTTGTTTTGGTCCCTGTAAAAATTGAGAATTTATTTGACATTTATTTGAAGTGTGGCGCTCAGCCAAGTTGGTGGATATAACCGATCACGCGAAGACAGGGGTTATAAAGCCATCCATTGAGTGACATGCTTGTTAAACATCCATTACTCTTCTGCTTAGGAGAATAACATTTAATTTACCTACAGCTCGGCAGAGATGCGGCAATGGAAATTGAGTACTAAAGACTTCAAACACCACGATTCAGATACTTGCTTGTGTTTTTTACGACAGCTGAATCATGTTGAACGTGTGTATAGTGACAGGAGGCACACATAGGATAATATGTAGAAGTTAATTTGGTTAATTGGATAGTAATAGGGACTTTAACACATTTTAAGTCGAACTGCGTGTGCGCGTTTAAGTCGTTACTGTGACAGCGGGCGAAGAGAGACCATTCTCCAGACTGACACATGAAACAAGGTGCAAAACAAAGAGCCGGCTCTCTCTTTCTCTTGTAATTAGAGTGTGAGAGCGCAGTGAGCAGAAACAACATGTCACAGGTATGCTTCATTTAGCAGGCTGTCCTCTAATTAACAGGCCATCGCGGCACTTCAGCCAAATCTCACCACAAGGCAATTAAATATTGATATTCTCCAGAGTTTAATCCTGAGATCTGCTTGTTACTTGTTGATTTCACACAGTGACCTAATCAGTTCAGGTATTTATTTAGCGTGACAGCAATGCGGCACCAATAACTTCTCCGTTTGCTTCTCTGTGAACGCAAGTCAGAGGTTTTGTTAAGTAGACCTACAGTGTGGTGCGCACTATCAATTTTTAACATAATATATTGGATAAAATACTAAAATAAAGGTTTGCACAAAATATCACAAAATAAATTATGGCAAATTATGAAGAAATATTCCACAAATGTTAACATTTTCATTCGTTTAATCAAAGCAAAACATGGAACATTGCTATTGCTATTATTGCAATTTTGCTATTAGAAATATAAAGAAATTGATCATTTAAAATTCTTTATTTTCATTTGTTTTAGCATCCTGTTCATTTTATTATTATGAATGTACCAATATTAATATTGTATTGTCAAATTAAGTCTGATAAATGGCCACATTTTATATACACTTTTCTTTACTCTTTTTAATCTTCTTGATGAAGTACAATCAAAACAAAAAACTATACTCAATTATTTTAAGTAAATTTTGCATGCAATGCATATAGTCTGCAAAGTGGGGAATTATTTTTAATTATTTATTTTTTTAAGAATTAATAAGAATTATTATTTGCAAATAAAATATCTAATATCAACAAATATCAATAAATTAAAAATAATTTATAATAATATAACTGATATGCATGAAGAATTCATACATTTTGGAGTAGTTATAAAATCTGATCTTTATAGAAATAAAATAAAAGCATATTAATTTAGGCATGTTAAAAGATTTCAAAAGCTACTACATAACATGGCCAAAAATACAAAAATAAAATAATTAAAACATGTTTTAATGATATATCATAGAAGAAAGCCAAAGTTTTTCTGTTCCCATGGGCAAAATAATTTGAGCGTCCCTCTGACCATATGTGTGTGCATGACTTAGCAGTGGCATTAGCTCACATCTGACCCCAATCTCATGTTCTGGATGTGACGGCTGGAGCCAGGCTGTTATTTCATAATCTCTGTGTGAAGCCACTACAGATCTTTCAAATGGAAAAAGAGCTTCTTATTCTAAAATGTCATTTTTCTCTCGAGTCATACGCTTCCAGACTGTACAAATAGCACAATGATTAGATTTGCATGATCTTTAATTTAATGATAAGGTCTGATGACCTGCATCGCCATTACCAGACATCATTTGGAAGTGAAGTATGCCAGTCAATGACTACATCTGCCCCGGTCACATGAAACTCATTGCAGACAAGACGTTTTATCTTGAACAGAAGTGGCGATGTAAATAAAGCTGTCGCGCTGGTAAGAAATATAGAAGAATATTCTCAGTGATATAACATGCGTCTTTCTAATCTCTGAATGGTCCGAGTTCCTTCGTCTGCTCTTTGCCCTGCTGTCTGGCCTGAGTAGATGCTCTGACTGATAACATTCACACCGAGGAGGGTCGGATTAAACAAACTCACCTCATTCACCCACCAACCTGAGGTGCGAGGGTACAAGGGTCACAGCTGAATCCACAGATTAGTTCACTTTTCTCCGTTAGGTAAATCTGATCATTCTTAACCCCTGAAAAGGGAGGCAATTCATCATAGGCGCCTATAAATCATGCTAGCTTGACCCACTGAACGCATTCCACAGCCTCAGGTCCTCAAACCTGTTTATCTTATAACTTAAACAATCTATAATACTCTAGGAGGGCGAATTCAAGGCAGCATGCTGGGTAGAGAGTCATTTTGTGTGTAGTAAAACAATTATTGTAGCACAAATTGCTGGGACAAGAAAGGAAGAGATCTATAAACTGGGGCTGTAAATGAGTAAGAATGTCCACCCCCCCCCTTCTCACACTGAAGGGCAATAGAGGCGAGCGGTCACTGTGGGTTTTCTCAAAGTGTGGCTAATTTAGATAAGCTAAGCTAACATACTTCAGGCTGAGGTGCTTTACTACCGCAGACAGCGGAAGAATGTAAACAGAGAGCTACACTGAGGCCCCCGTTCAAAGCTGGGACTCGCCGACTCTGAGCACCTGCGTGACTGCAGGAGACGCTCTGTTCATGCTAAGCATTTAATGACTGACTTTAATTGGACTATCGATACTGACCACGGACGTGGCTGACAAAGAGCTGAGTTGCTATCCATGATCTTATTTCATTAGCTGGCTTCACAATGACACATAACATCCTGTAGAGAAGGGGAGGGGGGGCAAGGATGTGCAAAATGGGGAGGGGAGAGAGACAGAATGACAGTGTGACAGAGACAAGAGTCACGATTTTTACAAAGAAAAAAAAAAGGATTAATAAGGGTTAACTTTTTAAAGGAACAGTTTAGACAAAACTGAATGCACGTCAAAGACGGACTCAGAAATTGTTGAATGAAGTCACTATTTTTGTATTCTCTGCATGCAAAAAGTATTCTTGTAGCCTCTTAAAATTAAGGTTGAACCAGTAATGTCACCTTACTGGGCCTTGAAGATGACATGAGGGAACAAAGACAGTATTTTTATTTTTGGATGAACTATTTCTATAAAAACAAATTTTAAAATTGTTAAAATTTTAAAAAACTTTAAGTTAATTTGTTTTTGAAAAAATATTGAAAAAGAATTTGCAATTTTTGCAAAATGTATATTTTACCGCAAAATTGAAAACGGCATTATTTACTCACCCGTACCTGTATGAAATACCTTCTTGTATAAGATATTTGGAAGAATGTTGGTACAGTTTCAGTTTGCAGTGACTTGCATTGTGTGCAAAACTGTTTGGTTACCAGTATTTTCAAAATGTCTCGTAAATAGGTTTGGGTAAGTAAACAATGACAAACTTTTAATTTTTGGGAGGAATATTTCTTTATAAAATAAAATTCCAATTTTTGATTAGCTAACTTATAAAGTTGACTTCAGTAGAAGAAGTACTTAGTAAGTAAATGTTACATTTATTCACCTTTTTGTCCCGTAGGAGCAAGCCTGACCATTCGTAATTTTAATGTGTCTGGCTTCCGGTGTCATCTTCCAGCTATTTTCAGCTGTACAAAAGAGCTTGTTTGCAGCTTGATATTGCAAACTGGTGTTTCATATCATATTATTTTAATGTATTGTCTTAATTATAAACACACTGGTTTGTAGTGCAAACAGTTTTACCATTTACTGCACTTTGTTATCCCTTTCATTATTTCCCTACAGCTGCTAATGAATTGGAAATCTAACAGAAAACAGCTTACTTCTGCATTTAAAAATAAGGTGGATGCACCTATTAACATTTTCTAAGTAGCAGGGACCTTGAATTAATTTTCATATGTGCGTGATTTTTTTGTTCTTTAAATTCCACTTAAATTCCTTTACTATGAAACTTTCATCTTAAGAAATAGACAAAAACTTTCTTAGTACAGTAACTCGGAAAAGTTATAAAATAAGAACAAACAGTAGTTTTCTTACAGAGATTTTTATCAGAAATGTTCTGATTCCAGCTCCTTGAGAAAAGATTCAGTCCATTCTCTCTTTGTCATCCTCAGTGTAATTTACATTTATGGACTGCTGTTTGTGAGTCTGTTCTCACGGTTTTTAAGATGTAGTTTAGCTCAAATGGACGTTTGCAGCATTTACTCTTCTGATTTTAAGAGGAACATCTACGGCATAGATATAAACATGATAAAACGTGTGCACTAAACTCGTACTGGTGGTATAATCTAATTAGCCAAATATTAAATATAGAATAGGCAAAGGCTTGATTGATGGGTGTTTTAACTCCCCAGAGGTTTTTGTGGGCGGCAGGCGTGGATTCTGTGAGGGCGAGAGTTAAAGGTGGGGCAGGGAAGGGAAAACAGGATCCAGGGATTGTGAAAGATTCCTGTATCGTTTCAGCCTGTCTTGTTGTATACAGCTCTGTCCAGGATGTCCTGTGTCACTGTGTACTGAGTTAATGCTAATGTGCCTGCAATGCATGGGAAAAGGTTACAGACACCAGACACATGACATCATACATACCATGGTGTTTTGACAGAAGCTAACACAGAACAGAGCGTCCCCTTGTGGAGAACAGAGCCTTTTGTTTTTTTTAATTTACATAGTTCTGTTTAAAGTAATTTCAACAAACACCTTATTTTTATATTATATATTAACTCAGATTAACCTTTTATCCACTAATATTTGTGTTATTGGTCAAACTTTTTTGCATTTTACAAATGAAGGTCCTTTCTGGAAAACAGGAACAAGAATTGAAATATGGGGCTACAATTGTGAGATATGAAATCGCAACTACAGGAAACAAAGTCATGATTATGAGATAAAACTGTAATTATAAAATTAGCAGTTTTGAGAATTTAAGTTGCAATTATGAGAAAATGCCAGTTGTTAGAAATAAAGCTGCAATTATAAGAAACAAATTTGTGATTATGAGATAAAATTGAAATATACTTCATAAAAATTGTGATAAATAAAGTTGTAAGAAATACAGTTATGATTATGAGATAAATTTGCATTAACACAATTTTTAAAAATGAAGTTACAATTATGAGAAAAAGTCATAATAGTAAAAAATAAAGTTGCAATTTCAGGAAAGTCACACTTGTGAGAAAAAAGTTAAAATTAGGACAAGGTTGCAATGATGAGAAACAACGTTAAATTATATGTTACATAATTTAATTCCTAGTAATTGCGACTTTTTACACGATTGCAACATAATCATTAAAAATAAAGTGAGACACGAAATCACGACTCTCTATTTTTAAGTTTCTTTCCAAACAAACACTCTTTCTTTTACAGACTCTCCATGTAAATCTCAAAGCAGTTTTCTAAATTTGCGAAACGCATGCTCTGAAGTGATAAAAGCAGGCATAATTATTTTCTCCGAACAAAGTGACAATTAAAACCGCGCATTCCTCATTGTTGGAGCCCTATGGCGAAACCAAACGAAGGTCTTATTAGCAGCAACCGTCTTACTAACAACTCTTAATACTCAAAGAGACAGCATGGCCCCTTGAATCACAAGGCCAAAGGTCTGGACCTCCATCTCTTTAGCAATGTGTAGAAACACTGTGTCTTTATGAGCTTCCAGTGATTTAGCTCCAGCCAAGCTTTCCTCCTTCAAAAGACTTCTTTTAATCCTCTGCTCTAGTTCAGTTTATCCAACCCTGACACCCCACTCCTCTCACCCTGACAGGGAATGACACTGCCGTCTACGTCTAGGGGTTGAGACCACCGCTTGGCGTTTCAGCTTGAGCAATCACCATTAAACTCATTTCGGAGTAGACAGCAGACGTGCAGGTGGAGCCATGTACAGGAGGACTTTGTGTTACAAGATGGAAGATGTGGAAGGGGGTTGCCAACAAGAACAGAGGCACAGCCAAAAAACATATGTAAGCATATGCTAAAATGATGACGATTACAGGGTGTATTAGTCATATTAAGCTCACATACATATATTCAAAAGTTCCTTGTTGTTAGAAAAACACAGAGGGCTTAAAGACAGAGGGAGTGGTAGGAAAAGAGAGGGACTGCTCCGCAAATAATAAATGCTTGATTTTGTATAACTGACGTCAGTGTGCTTTAAGCATTTTGTTTTTGTCTCCACAGCTTGAGAGTAATGCACTAATGTTTAAAATGCAGAGTGCCAGTGTTATTAAGGATGGGTGAATACAGAATGCTTATGTTCACTCAGATAGGCAAATGTAATTAAAATGCTTAAATAGGAATGTAACACAGGCAAGTGGTTTAAAGATAAAATTATTTTATCTTTCATTTCAAATTATAAACAAAGTACTTCTTGTCATATATGTGTGTGACAAAAGCTCAGAGAGGTTTGGATCCATTTGAGTTTATTCAAGGCAATACAGGCAGGGTCAGAATCAACAATCAGATATTTCCGAGGCAAATCAGAGCCGTAAACAGTACCAGGCAGGGTTCTGGGGCAGGCAATCAAACGATCAAACAGGGCAAGGCAGCAAAGGGTCAGAGAAATGTCAACAGTCCAAGATCAGAATATAGGGAATCAACACAGAAGCAATATGGCAATATTAAGACAATATGCCTCTGTTAGGGTTATGCCTCTGTTTATGCCTCTGTTTATGAATCTGAATTTACAAGAACTTTGCTTCACACTTTTCCCACTGGTAGGAGCCTGACCATAAATGATATTCCTTCATGCCAATATGAGACAAGAATGCAAGACACACCATACTGCAAAAAATGCACCATGCTGTTCTAGCTTTCTTTGTGTTGGTTCTAGGCAGTATCTTTAGAAATTGTTAAACCATGAAGGATTTTCAAGACAATAAAAAAATATTGTCTTGTTTAAAAAATATTCTCTATTTAGAGGCGGGGTTAGGTGTAGGTCATTCGTACAAATTTGGCAACTCATAAAATACATATTCAGCAAAATTCATATGAATTAGTTCAAGTGAGGTTGTATGAATTTGTACGAATTAGCCACCTCGTAAAATATGTACAAATTGCTGTGAGACTGGGCTGGAATTTCTTAGCTATGTGGCTACAAACAAGGCAAAAAAAATCTAGAAAAGATTTTTTGCAGTGCATTAACACAGGAAACACACTAAATAACATCAAATGTTGAATTGTGTTCTAATTTGATTTCGGTCCATGTGGAGGACAGAACACTAGAACAACATACAGAACAATAGAATCACAGACAGAACAGCAGAATGATAGAACAGTGGATAACATGATAGACAGAACACTAGATAACAGTACTAAAGAAGGATAGAGAGAATGGTTTTCATAGAAAGAATAAAGTGATTAAATGCAATAGAATCACAGATAAAAGGATAAAATGATAGATAAATAAAAGATAGATAAAATGACATGATGATAAATGATGATATGATGATAAAACCTTAAATAAAATGGAAGAGTGATAAAGTGATAGAATGACAGAAACAATAGTAGAACAATAGAACAGACAGACAGACAGACAGACAGACAGATAGACAGATAGATAGATAGATAGATAGATAGATAGATAGATAGATAGA
>JAUYWG010000059.1:8224901-8234991 GCA_034779775.1 Enteromius afrohamiltoni | reverse complement strand
AGATAGATAGATAGATAGATAGATAGATAGATAGATAGATAGATAGATACTTGTAGATTCAGCATGCCAGTGAATTTCCCCAAAACAACCTATAATCCTTAAAAAGAACAGCACATTACTAGAGGTTAGCAAGCATTTGCCTCATCAGAGCCTACATTAAAAGCTCCTCATAAATTTCCTACCAAGACGTTTAATGCTGTAAAAGCACCTGAAAGATGCAGCTGTGTAAGCTGAAGCGCGGTGGAGTGGTAAGAGAAAAAAAAAGTGTTCTGTCAGCCTTTAAAGCAGAGCTTACCATTAAAGATCACCAGCAGTGGATCAAAGCATGGGTCAGAGCCTCTGAAACCAGCCCAAGCTCCACACAATCCACAGCGGCCCACTTAGGTCTGCCAAACCTCAGTGTGCAATAGCATGATAAAAGAGCACACTGGAACGGTCTGGTGGCGACTACGCTCACACTGAATTAACACACCAACAGAGCAGAGGTATGAAAGATTAAAAGGAAATATCCAGATCTGAAGGATATTGCCACTTAGAGACTCTAAACAAAAGTTTATGAATAGAGAGCATATTTGGTAAAATCATAGATTAACATCTCAGAATTTGAGACAGACTCTATTGGTTAACACGCACATACTTTTCTGAGACACCAGTGTGAGTACAAAGTTATTGATAATCTTATATTTATGATTAATAGACAAAATTAATGTGCAAGATACAATGTACATTTATTTACCAAAAAACAAAACAAAAATCATAATTAGCAACTTTATTATTTATTTATTAATTTTTAATTCTGACTATAAAGTCATGTTGCATTTTAATAATATTAATAATAATATAATAACAATAATAGCTATAGAAAGCCAAATTAATATTAATATTGAATAAATATTAAATAAATAAATAAAAATAAAGCTTGGCCAATTTGTTTGTCTGTTTGGATAAAATGTTTTTTGAATGTTTGAATGGGATTGACCCGTTGGTAGATATTTTTGATGATAAGCAGACAGACACATTGAGGGCGTTATTTCTCAGGGACATGAAACAAAGCTAAATATTCACGTGATGTAAATGTCAGGGTGAGTCCAGAGGTTAAAGGTCACCATGGTCCGATGACTGCAGAGCAGGTCAGTGGGTTAACATGTCAGCAGCTTCACATGGGTTGTACATCATCTCAAAACCAGCCCTACTTAGCATCACAGGAATTATAAATTGACACAATCTATTGTCTTATTGAAGTAAAGAAAAACGAATTGAACCACATTGGAAAGAGCCATTTAAAATCGGGACAGGGTGCTGCTAGATCTGTTAGTAAAGGGAAAAAAGCATACATGCCAAAGACATGCCAAAATACTGTGGGAATGGGTGCTCGAATCTCAAAGGGAGGCAACAGGATGAATGCAAAAACAAAGGAGGAAGCTCTCAAAGAGGCTCCTCTAATGCACCCAGCACATTAACTACTGGTGGATCCACCATGAAATTGCAGCAGTCCGTCATTTTTCTACAAAAGCAGGACTTCGGCGGAGCTTCCAAACACTCAAGTCCTCCCCCTCATCCTTCACTCTTCACTCTGCTCTTTCTCTATCACCCCCATTCTAATCCAAACATCTCCCCATCGCCTGGCGGCCAAGAGTCTGAGGAGAGAGTCATTTTTTTCCTTGCGATCCTCGTTTGAGTTGCTCTTAAAAGCTCAGGCGCTGCTCTTTGTACTGCCGAGCATCACCAATGTACTTCTTCCCATGGTTCCTTCACTCTTATCCCAGGCTTCGGTCACGGATTCGGGGACATTCACATAAGCAGGCCGTGTAATTCTGAATTTGCTGGAAGGAAATTCCACCATAATCAATTCAGAGGGATGAAGCTGACGGACAGTGCTAGCCACTGCTGGAGTTAGGTGTACCACAATGTCATTTGAGAAGAGCTGTGGTGGGATCTTTGGCTCTTCAAATGCTGATGCATAGACAATGTCAGGTGCTCAATTCAGAGATAAGCAGCTTGACCACTAAGGAATGAATGTTTACTTTTCATTGATTGAAAATTCCTTTTTTAGTTATTGAAATAATAGTCACTGTGTATATATTGATAGAAACTTGTCCAAATGATTTGCGCAGATAGTTTATTTTCTATATAGTTAATACAATCACTTAGCAACAAGTTTGCACAAGTCTCCATGAGCTTTTTCTCACTGAACACGGAAATAATAATTGTACTATCAAATGTCAAAGCTGTTCACTGGCTGAAAAAAATATTTTAGATTTTGTTTTAGTTTTATTTTAAATAACAACTTTAAATATTAAAGTAAATAAAAAAATCCAATTAAATATTTAAAAAAATAAATTCTTAAATTAGTAAGAACCGGAAGGCCTGGTTTTCTGGAGAACAATTTTATTGTTTTTGAGTATGTTGAAGACAGGAAATGAATAATGCATAGCTAATCATTTTTCAAATTCTTAAGCCTATTAAGATCATTATAATAAGAAAACTAAGGGTCAGATTTACTACATTTATGTCTTGATTATGTACTCATTAAATGTCTGTTATTTGCGCCATTGTTTAACACCCCAAAAAAGACATCTTTCCCCTTCCATCACTGCTTTTATGTATTTGTGCTAATTTTTTTGTTATATTTATTGTTTTGTACAATAAAATGTGCAGCACTGGATTTCTAATGTAAAATCTCTGAAGCAAAATTAATGGAGAAGCACTGTTCAGTGGCAGATTCAGGTAGAGTTTCAATGGTATTTCAGAGCTGCGTGACAGATTATACATCTGCTTTCTGCTTTTCAGCATCTCTCTCTCTTTTTCTCACTCCGTCTCGCTCTCAGGTGCTGTATGATGGAGAGTCCTCTCATTGAGTGTTTACTCTCATTTGAAACACTAACAGGGAATGAATGTGTCCCATTTGCACAGTGTCAGGACTGATGCGGTCATGGCGCCTGCACCCACGACACATGATAGAGCACCTGCCGTCCGTATCTATCACGCACGCACAGCGCATGCACTCCCTCAGTGTCACTTAGTTAATGAATATGAGCCATAACCGCAAAAACACCCTCTCAACCAAGCGCCAATGTGTGGGTTTCTTTGCCCATGACCTCAAGCTAACAGGCAGACCGCATAACACATTGAGCAAATAATAAAACCAGGGCCCCGCTCGCTGCATATGTGATTCAATTATAAACAAATATACAGATGGCGCATCGCCGAATGATCATTATGAATTCCGATGACCCCATCTATGCCGGTGAACGGGCTTGTTAATGTGTTTACCTCGGTTATAACGAATGAGAGTTCATCTCTACCTCGTCCGTCTTCCCAGGAGAATGATGGGTGTGTGTTAGGGAGCAGCAGGGGTGTGCGTTTACCTGCGGGACGGGTTAGATTTAAGGTCAGCTCTGCCCTTGAGCCACTTCCTGGAAGTCATTTTAAAACAGAGCAGAAAATCAGCAATTAAAAGGACAATTAATTCAAAAATGGTATGTTAAATGGTCATTATTTTGTTCAGAGGGAGCAGAGGGTGCTCCAAAACGCAACTTTGCACTATAGTACAAGTCCTCCAAAACCATACAGTAGTTTTGTTGGTGGAACAGACCGAATACAAAGCACCTTTTTTAAATTGTGTGTTTTTAAAGAAATTAAAACTTTGATTCATTAAGGATGAATTTGTTTGATGATTTATTTTCCAAAACCCTCCTTTGTGTGACGCTAATTTGTTGTGTTTGTAATTATGTAGATCTAACAAGCAGCTACTGTTACACTTAAGTACAATCCTGATACACTATATTTTAAAGTAGCTTATGCCTGTTTAATATTCTGTAATAATTAGAAAGATATTACATAAGCTGTGTGTACTAATGGTTGAAATCAAACTAAGGTGCAGCTAGATAAGATGCACAGTTCAGATACACACAAAGTACACTTAAGTGCAATCTTGATACATTTCATCTTAAGTAGCTTGTTTTAGTACTTGAATTTATAATTACATTGTATAATGTCTGCAACACATATGTGATACTCTTTTGGTTATGTAAGTAGCTGAGTAACAGACTGGGTCTGTAACAAATGTGTAACAGTAGCAGCCTGTTACATCTATATAATTACAAACTGTCATAATTTCATAATTTAGTTACACAGTAATACATTTTGTTTTATGTAAGTGCAATGGCTAATTACTTACTAGGTAATTATTCTGTATTATGGACACCTTAAAATAAAGTGTTACCAAAATATAATAAAATATACAGGTTAAACTGTAATAATACCTCCAAACATTGTAGTATTTTTTTTTCTTTTTTTTTTGCATCAAATAAATGCAGCCTTGTTGAGTCCTTCCAACCGTAAGCTTTTGAGTCGTAATGTAAATCTAGTCTGCTTCAAGAGTGTATGTATGTATGTATGTAGAACACAAATCATTTGAACTACTTTGAACTATAGTGATTTTTTTTGCTGTTCTTTTCCTTTTTTGTCACTATGAAATATCATCGTATGGCAAGAGTATGTGCCGAGCTAAAAAAAATAACACTATATGGGTTTGAAGTGGTATGAGGAGGCGTAAATAATAATGAAAATGTCCATTTTAAGGGGTACTGTCCTTTTAAAGTTTTATAGCATAAATAATATCACGCACAAATGATTAATATAATAATAACTCACCACAATGAAGAGCTCAAAATGGCTGTGGTTTTTTCAAAAGAGCGCTTTTGAAAGAGCTCTAAAATTCGCCTCATATTTAGACCAGATGGTTTAAGGTGAACGTAATGACATGGTTTGGGTCAGCTTCATATTCTCACATGTAAAAGCTTCTCCCTTTTTGCTCTCTCTCATTGAGTCTGGCTTGTCTCATTCCACCTTCTCTCTTTCTGTTGCTCTGTTAATCACTGTGAGCAGGAGACAATCAAACACAACACAGGAAACCAGGCAGTCTGTTATTACTGGCAGCTAATGCCACACCAGTGTTTTAATATTTATTCACTAAGCCCCTCATAGCACACAAATCATAAACTGAGGTGCAGTACCAACTTTTACTTTCCATTTCACAGACTCTAAAAGCCTTTGACTGTTTCAGGAGGTAAATACTTTAAATGGAGCTGTAGGGTCGATGCTATCTGCGCTGCCAGGAAAATCTGGTCAGCAAATCAAGAGTAAGTGAAGAAATGAGCAGCCTCTGAGGAAAAGAAAATGTTTTGGCTTACTTACAACATTTCAAAATGACACAAAAATAGAGAGCTGAGAGACTGAACAGCTTATTTCAAAAGCCTGCCCGCTTGCTTAAAAGCTGTAATAGATTTCTATATGCTTTCATGGAACGGAATATCCTTTTGCTATTACAAAATCTTTAGTAAATGGCAGTGTATGATCTGTGATAGACTCACTAGTATGAGTTCAGCACACTTTACTGCAAATATTGGATGTCCTTGCTGATTTAAATGTGAGCTATTTCAGAGGAATGAGGTGTGGTGAGAGGGTGAAATTGAGCCCGCTGTGTGAGAACTAACAGTTCACATCTCTCTCCCCATCTCCCAGTGATGCATTTACAGTGAGAACATGCCTGAAGGGATCATTCACATTCATTCCTTTGTGGAACACTAAAGGAGAAATTTCGAAGACTGCGTGGGTCACTCTTTTCCTGAGCTAGATGATGCATTCAAGCTTAAACAGGACACAAATTAACCTTAAAAGTATCATGTAAGTGGTTAATATGACTCATGCGCTGATAAAAGTCTTCTGATAGCATAGATTTGAGTGAGAAAAAGCTAAATTATCCACTGATAATACACTCTATTGGGCTGTTAATGGTTAACTACACTAATTATAACTATATTATAACTCAATCGGTCAGTTAAACTCAATAACTGGATCAGTTCAGTCTGTGAACAAATCATTCAGCCATTTTTGGAACTGATCAAATTATACATTTAAAATATTTAACTCAAAAAATTATTCATACACACCTAACATTACTTTCTTAATCCAACAATCGCCATTTTATTTGCAACTTCAAAGAATCCTTTTTATTATTATTCTTGCTGTAATGAATTCTTATGAACATGAGAGATAGGATGAGATACAGTAGGATAACATATTTACATTTAATATAAGATAACATATATATATACATATATATATATATGTTATATAAATAACATATATATATACATAATTTTTTTTTTTAAGATAAGCTATTTTCACTCAGAAAACTCTATTAAACTTTACAATTATGACAGCAAGTAAGAAATTTTAATGTTTAAAGACTAAAATAGTGTTTTTTTATAAGACATCCTCTGTAGCGCTCTCTGGATCACCGCAGCGGGAACCCTCGCCCGAGTATTAGTGTTTCCCCCCGGACCTTTTTTCCCCACGCACCTGGGCCGATTGCACCGCCAGGTGTTAGGCATTATCTGCACTATAAAAGCAGCATGCAGACCCTGAGTCTTATTATGAAGTCTTATTTACATCCGTGATAATTCTGAGCATTTCTCTGGTTGGATTACCTGGTTTCTCTCAGAGAGGATTTACAGACTGAGCTCGGAGGTCGTGATAAAGATAGAACCATTGAAGAATTCCTGAACCTGGCCATTCGCACTGATCACACCATCCAATCACGCCGACCCTGTTGCACTCAAGAACAGTACACCCAAAGGGCCAACCAACCTCCAGCCAAGCCAATGCAAATCGGAGCTACGCACCTAACACCCGAAGAACGAGAGTTTGTAGTTCAAAGAACTTGTGTATGTACTGTGGAAACACCAGACATATTCGAGCTAACTGGCCCTGCAGCCTCCTTGCTCTATGCCTTACCCTTAGCCTCTGCCATGAAAATTGATGTCTGTGGGCCAGAAAATCAGAACCAAGGCTTTCATAGACTTAGGGCAGCTGGAAATTTTATCGATGAGGAATTTGCAACTAAAAACTCTCTTCCTCTCCTCTTATGTTCTTCAACCGTGACTGTGGCAGCCCTCGACGGTCAACCCCTAGGGTCTGGGAGGATGTCCACCCAGACTGCTGAGCTACAGCTCGTCACCAGTTCACTGCACATTGAGAGGATTCACTTCTTCATCATCACTTTACCAGAGCAACAGCATGATCCTGCGATCTCCTGGTCATCACACCAAATCACGCTATGGTCCACCTTCTGTCAAATTTACTGGCTGCAACAGATGAAAAGGCCTTTACACAGTGTAATCACTGCATCTGAGGAATCATCGGATTTTCTGGACTTACCCAGTCAGTATCATGACCTCCAGAGGGCTTTCAGCAAGGAGGAGGCAACGCAGCTTCCACCACACCGAGCCACTGACTGCGCCATTGACTTACTGCCCGGAACAGTGCCACCTAAAGGTCGTATTTTCCCTCTATCCCAACCTGAGACTGAGAGCATGAACACCTATATACAGAAGGAACTGGCTAAGGGGTTTATACGACTATCCACTTCACCAGCCTCAGCAGGCTTCTTCTTTGTAAAAAAGAAAGATGGTGGCCGCAGACCCTGCATCGATTACCGGGCCTTGAATGAAATTACAGTAAAGTTCAGGTACCCATTACCACTAGTTCGTGCAGCTCTGGAACAGCTCCGCTCCGCACGTCACTTTACCAAGCTGGACCTCTGCAGTGCCTACAATCTGATCAGAATCCGAGAGGGTGATGAGTGGAAGACGGCCTTTTCAACCACCAACGGGCACTATGAATATCTGGTAATGCCCTTCGGGGTATCTAATAGTGTTTCAAGCCTTAGTCAACAACATATTCAGGGATCTGCTCAACCGCTTTGTTATTGTGTACATTGATGACATCTTGATTTATTCCAAAGACCTTGATTCACATGTCCAGCATGTCCGCACAGTTCTTATAAGACTGAAAACAAGACTCTTTGCCAAACTCACAAAGTGTGAATTCCATCAGACCAAGATTGCGTTCCTGGGATAAATAATCAGTGCTGTAGGAGTGGCAATGGATGACAAGAAAGTGGCAGCCGTCGTTAATTGGCCCAAGCTTCAAAATCTAAAGGAACTTCAGCGATTCCTGGGATTTGCAAACTTTTACAGGTGGTTCATCAGAGACTTCAGCAAAGTGGCAGGACCCTTTACTTCAGTGAACAAAAAGGCAACCAAATGCCTACCCTGGGACTCTGAGAGTGAAAGAGCCTTCCAAGAACTCAAGCTTAAATTCACTACGGCACCCATCCTTCGACATCCAGACCCAGAAAAACAGTTTGTGGTGAAGTGGATGCTTCCAACACTGGCCACGGGGCCATTCTCTCTTAAAGGCAAGGCAATCCTCCAAAACTCTTCCCTTGTACTTTTCATTCCCAAAAACGTATGCAGGCGGAATGTAATTATGATGTGGGCGACAGGGAGCTTAGCACTTGAGGAGTGGAGGCACTGGCTAGAGGGTTCCAGAGAATCGTTTCTTGTGATGACGGATCACCGTAACCTGGAGTATCTCCGCTCAGCTAAAAGACTCAATGCCACGACCACGACCACGATTTACTGCCTTGTCTCTATCATATCTGTCTGCCTTTTGATTGATCTAGGCCTGTTTGACCACCGATTGAATAAAAGCCTGCAAATGGATTCAGACGATTCTAGTGCTTCAGTACACAAAGGAATTACACACAACACTTACAGGTTTGGAACGACACAAGGGTGAATAATTAATGCCAGAAGTTTCATTTTTTGGATGAACAATCCCTTTAGTTGTTGTGTTTATATTCAATATTCAGCGGGTAACTTTTTTTGCAATGGGGCACAACAACAACATCAACAAACATCTAAAATTGGACTGTTTCTACACTTCACTGAGATTTATTTTTTACCAGTATTAGAAATAGGGTTCCAGGGCTTCAAATTTTTTGCACTGGAAGTGAAAGAAGCAACAACCCAAGATTGTGGTATGTATCATTACTAGGTTTGCTGCAACATTAACACACATGTAAATAATGAATTATGTTTTGCATCACTCTGTTGATAAGTGTTAACAGAGGCCACATATGTGTGGCAGATGGGTGCTGTAAATCATTTATAACCTGTAATGTTTGGTTTTGTTACATCAGCTTGAGCCTCCTGTATCAAAGCGCCGGGCATAACCTCAGCGTATGCAGATCAATGCTTCAACAGCATGTGAGAGGGTGTGAACATATTTGATGTAGTGAAAGAGGACAGCCTACTGAGATGCATTACCTCAAATCTCAGGCCACACTATTTCACCCTGTTATTCAGCTAGAGAAATGGACACATATAAAAGAAATCACCTTAAACCCATCTGGAGCAGATGGAGCGTGATGAGAATCAAGGTGGAAATAAGAAAATTAGATGTCTCTATTATATGATGGCAAGATGTAATCCTCTTAAACCTAGGAATAACCGCCACAGAGAAATGAGGCAAACACTCAAATCCACAGTTCAGTACCTGTACATGAAAGAAGGACAATACAAGCATGGGGGGGGCATCAGACCTATTACATGCAGAGAGCGCAGGGCTTTTGTGTAGAAAAACAGACATCTTGAGTTATTGTGCTCAGTATAATTGATGTTCAGTTTGGGGTCTGAGGGACTACAAGGCTATTTAATAGTTGAAAAAATAGTCTCAACATTTACTTTTTTAAATCTTTTGAAAGCTTATTTAAAAAAAAAAAACTTTCCACAGTCAAACATATATACAAATATCACGTTCAGTTTGGGGTCTCATCCCAGATATAAATAAATGCACTACATTTTTACATATTAACATAGTGTATCCACATATATACTCCTGACAGCTATTTATTGTGATTTTGAAATTTTTCTACTTTCTATTTTACTGGGGTTCAAACTGAAACATTGTCACAAGAATTGATAGCATGTTCACTTTTTAACAATTCATCACTACTTTGTGGTAAAATAAAAGATTAAAGCTAATATTAACTATTGCATTTGACAGCAAGATAAATAGTCTACTGGGAAGATGTAAAGCTAGTAACATTTACATCATTGGGGACTTTGACACCTTAAATACAAAAAAACAGTAAGTCAATTTCAACAGAAAATGAGGGATGTGAATAAATACATTTAGCGCATTTATTACGGTTTTCCTTTATACAGGTTAATATTTA